>JAHWFP010048273.1:5531-27098 GCA_023313725.1 Lithobius niger | reverse complement strand
GGATAATGGACTGAAGCTCAAGGATAATGGACTGAAAGTAGCTATTGAGACTAAAAACCTTTGTGGCACGATTTTCATTCTTTTGATGAGTTATAAACACTGTTTTTAATACATATCCACTTTGCCCCAGGTAGGTATCCACTTTGCCCCGGTACCACCTTTTACAATACAACTTTTTACAAAACTGAATTTAAAAAATATTAATACTGTAACAACGCTATTGGTCAATTTTTTTCCTGAAAAACAACGGTTTCTTATATCGTTACCAGTTTTCACTGTTTTGCTAAGTCTGATAGTTCTGTCACAGCAGGCACTTAAACAAACTACATCCACTCTGCCCCGGGGTCCCCTAAGTTAAAACCAAACTGCAACTACCAAAAAAAAATTCATTAAAAAATAGGGAAAAATGGCTATTTATTGTTTTATAAAGTAATGTGATCCCCTTAAAAAAAGGCGCTTTTCGTATACTTATTGACACTGTCTGCAGATGATTTCCTGCAGCCGAGATTAGTGCTGTAGCCAAATTAAGTAGATCTTCACACCGACAGTTACTAGTAGTTGTAAGAAAACGTGTCTCGTTTTTAACGAAAAGACACTTTGGGTTAAAAATCTCAAAAAATGTTCCTTACACCCATTTCTTGTCGAGATTCATGCACTAAGTATGGTGAACAAACCTGTTTGCTTGTTTGTCCACATCCATGACATAGTCAACACCTGAAAGACAGAATAAGCTGAGAAACCAGATGCCAAGGCTTTTCTACAAAGTTCACTGCAAAAACTATCCTTGCAATGGTACTAATAGCTTCAAAACCTTGTAAACACTCACGTGATGTGGGGTGTGGGGGGCCTCCCTGAAGCTGAGGCGTTTTTAGAAATTTTGACAGCTGAAAGTGCCATTTTTAGGTCCAAAAAATGACTTTTTTCTTCCAGTTTGGTAAGTGTGTTTTTTTACTTTCCCCCCTCTTGACGGGACCTAAAAAATGTATGACCCTTCCCCCCCCCCCTCCCCCCTTGAGAGTTTCCCAAAAAAATCATGATTTCCCCTATGTCCTCCGCTTCCCCCTCCCAGCGATAAATAATAACCGGTCTCTTAGTGCGGAGTAGATCACAGTAGAGATTCCCAACTTTCAAACATTTTTACTCTTAAACAAAGAAGGAATAATATCTGGCTTTGTTTGGTTTTGTTTAGATTATCCAGTAATGTATTTCTGGTTTAGATACTGTAAGGTTTACCGAGGTCAAACCTTACGGTAACTGCTTTACTAATGCCAATTTACGTAACTATCAGCTAGCTTCGCATCCATTTTCTGTTGGCTGCGGTCGTTTGGTTGCTACGGGCGACGTGGGGGAACCAATCGGAAGCTTCGTGCTGGTTACGTCACGGTCGCGACTGATCAAACCTATTTAGCGGTATTGTAAGCCCAGAAGTGGCAATTTGACGAATGAGTTATAAAGGTTTCATCAAATGCTAAATAAAGAATGGCAGCTGATTACACTTGGATTGTGGCTGAGTCTGGTTAGAGTTAAAAATTTCGTGAATTGGCTGTATTTATCAGTGGAGGGAAAGTGAGGGGGAGGCAAAAAAATGGAATTCAGCTAAAACGTCTAGGAAGTTGGAGGGGGGGGGGGGTAGAAACGAATCCTCAGTGGCTTGGCTACGTTAAGCAGGGCTGGTGGCAAATTAGCGCTTGCCCCCTTTCTGTCCTCCTTAAAGGGACACCCGGCCTGCCTTATAACATTCCGCGTGCCAAATTACAGCTACGCGCAGATCGTCATCCGAGCAATTACACACCAAGGTCGGCTGGGGTGGTAGCTGCGTTTCTCGCATAGCTGCTGTCTCGGTTGGCTTTGGGAATAGTACACGAGACAGAATCAAGTCAACGATTGTGTCGTCACAAACCGGAATGATTCTCGTATTTTAAAATCACAATTTAAAATTTTCTAGGCTAGTGTCTTATAATTTTGCTTCAGCGATCTATTGGAATAATTATTTTAAATTTTTACCGCATTAGTCTATTAGATTTTAGATTTCATGGTAATTATTAGAATTATTAGTAGATATACACACAAAGATGAAACGTCACGAATTATTGTACGTGCGCAATGCATCATATAGTTACGGGTCGTTTATAATATAGTTAACAATATCCAACAGAAAATCTCCTAGACGCCACATTTTAAAACGGTTTTTTGGCAAGGGAAACTTGATGTGGTGGATCGAGAAAAATGGCGCTGGGAGGTATACCCCTTTAATATACAGAATGGCCCATAAAAAGCGCACGAGCTGAAAAATTTCCAAGTTCATACTCTTCCATTCTTTTTTTTTTTTTGTGAAAATAGGGACCACGTTTTCGTAGGCAACTGCAGTGACTTGGTCCCTATTGTCATTCTTCACAAAAGGATCCCGGCCTAAATGGCTATCGCCTCCAGAGACAGAATACAACCCATTCGTTCGTGGTAGCACAATTGCGTAAAGAAAACTCGCCTCGTTAAAAACTTCCCGTCGCTTTTACAAAGGCAAACTAGAGCCTTTTTTTTTCATGTAAATAATTTTTTTTCTTTAGGGGTACGGGGTGGGTGAGTCCGTGGGCTGGTGGTCTCTGCAGCCCTTGCCATCCTGGGGTCGCTTGGAGTCCCTCAGAGTAAAACAGCTCAAATTTAGCAGTTTTGATGCCTTTGAAACGTTTATAAAGCCTCTTTTGAGAATTCTGTCTGTATAAATGCCTTGCGGTGATGCTCCTTCCACCTCCCCCCCCCCCCCGCTCGCCCCCCGCGGGTGGGCGGCTGGTATTTATCAGCCGTGTTATTAGGCGTTACGAAATTTGGCGTTCTATTGTGCTAACTAAACCGATATGCGTCGGTTACAATTCGTTACCAACAATGAGGTTTTTTTTTCCGTTTTTTTTTAAAGCAAACACTTAATAAAATAAAAAGTTAGTTATTACAGCTAAAAACTGAATTCAGATTACAGTGCTGTCTTGAACGATTTTATTCTGAGTAAAACATTTCATTTTCAACGTTTTCTTCCAGACCAGTCGTTATACCATGGCAGGTTAAATAAATACACACAATAGCTGATGCCGACGTAACAAACGCAGTTCTAGAAAACAGCCACCCCCTCCCCTACGCCCTCCACTGACCCTCCCCCACCCCCCTAAAAAAAAACACAGGAAAGGAATACAAATAATTTCCTCTTCAAGGCTTCAGATAGACTTGGGCCGTTATAAGAACGAACGGGAGAAACCAACTCTGGTCCTACATCAGGGAGGGCAGGTAGAAAGCTGGTGAGGAAAAAGGTGTAATGCTAATACCATTATCACACTGGCTTTCCACATTCCCTCCCTAACGTGGGCTCAGAAATGAATTCTCAGAGTTGGATTCTGTATTGCTGTCATTCTTAATCCTTGTGAAACCTTACTGCAGCCAGATAGCTAGTCCTCTTGGCGCTCAAGGCGAATCAACTGAGAATCGCTTTCCTTCCTTCCTCCCCCTCCTCCAACCCCTGAGGCGAACCAACTTAGCGGGGAACCCCCCAAGGTGTACTAAATTGGTGGCACCCCCCCCCCTCGACTGCCTATTTCGAGGGAACAAAATTTCACGAATGTTGTATTGAGGCTTACATAACTAAATACTAACTATGACCGAGGGTACACGTAGGTTTCTTACGTCGCTTCATCTTACGTATCTTTACCTTACGTCGACTTGAAGTCACATCGCTTTAGGAGAGAGGTGGTTACACGGAGGTTGTAGTTAGAGTGAGTTAAAACGACAGCGGGGGTTCCTGCGTCGCGTTTATCTAATCCCCCCATCAAGCAAACTCCTCTTTATTGCCAAGCCCCCATTCAGCCAGCTGGCTTTTGACTTCGTTTTAACGAAGTGACAGGTGGCCGTCCTAGTTTCGTGATGTTTACGCGCGCACTTTTCAACCAATCACAAGAAAGCAGTCCTTAGAGCGACGTAGAAAATGGGTTTTAGGTGGGTACACGTAGGTTGTGAAAGCGCTTCAACTCCTTACGTCGACGTATCGAGGTGGTTTGAGATAAAGCGACTTGAAAGTGGGTTTAGGTGGGTACACGGAGGTTCTTAAAGCGCTCTAAGCACTACACGACGTAAGATGAAGCAACGTAAAAAACCTCCGTGTACCCTTGGTCATTGTAAAACTTGCGTGCCACACCATCCGTTAAATATATATAAATGTGCTCCACCACCAACAAACACCCACTTTCACGGTGCCATTCAAAGAAGTTAACGTCACCTTATTCACCAATGCACTGCAGTTTTTTATTGTAAATTATGTACAATTGATTTTTTTATTTTATTTCGGTTTTCATTTATCTGATCCTTAATAAAAAAGACGAATCGGTGAACAAAAATCCGAAAATTGCGAAGCGATCACTAAAACAAGTCCATAGTCACATCGGCATTGTGAACTGCGTTAACGTCATACGTTAAAAATCTATACGCTTTATCATCCACTACTACGGTTGCACGTTGGTATCAATTCGACAAGGCGCCCCCAAGAAGGTAGGCAGGCGCCTTCCTCGCCTTGCCCTTCCAACGGCTCTGGTAATGGGAACAATCAGTAATGAGTAATTTGTAAAAGAAGTTTATTCGTTTTGTAACGGCGGATGCTACGACGGGGTAGGTGCTTGTAACATCGCCGCTCGCCTGGTGTAACTTGATCTTCTTACTATTACTGTTGGGTACTTTTTGTTTCAAATAAGCACAACAGCTACAGTCCCGGCGTAGGGAATGGAGCTACACATGTCCTAATATTGTAGGCTAACTGTAATAATAAGCGGTAACGCTGCCACCAAGGTGGGAAAATTAGGCTAGCTAAGCTAAGTTTAAGAGAATTGTCTTAATTTCTTACTTCTAGCGAACGACGGACGAATAAACCAACTGGGTTTTAAACTCCTGGTTTTATTTTTGAACAAACATGTTAAAAATCAAAACGCACTTTACATTTACATTTGGCAAATTTACAACTGGATTAGTTTATAAATAACACGGGGAATTTACAATAAAATTCAACACTAGAACAAACACGATGTTCAGTTAAAACAGTTTCAAATAGAAAAAGTGATTTGTATAGGCACAAGGGGATTTCGCAAAAGAGCCCTCTAAATTACGAACAGCCTCGGCTGTCTAGTAATAGTAGACCTGTTTTACAGTTATGTTTCAACGTGTATACTGCAAAGCATTAAACCTCCCAGAGTTGCTGTTGATAAGTCAACTCCTTAAATTATAGAGCCGCGGCTACCTATAAAGTGGATCCGAGCGTTTAATCAATGGAAACCCCACGAAGATCAAACCGTCCTTTGTTTACATTAAACTGCGTTTAAAGAAACGATGAAATAAAGCTGGTTTTTAGTAAGGGACCGTGAACCCTTAAATTATGGCCGCCAACGTCCGAAATGCCGTTTGCCTTGACGCTCCATAAATTTACTTTCTAAAGCTACGAGGTTAAGTTAAGTTTAAACTATAAATTTTGGATGTTAAGTCCAAAAATTAAACTTTTAAAGCTAAACTAAGTACGATACGAACCACTACCTTTGCCCGGCATGGCAACAATCGGACCTCAGTTGGGCGATAAGTCTGTCCTCCTGTCCGGTGTTTTTCAATTTTTGCAGGAGGTACAGATGTATGACAAGATTTAGATTAGGGGTTTGGATAACATCTCTGTAATGTGTGGTGCAGTGGCAACCCGGACCACTGCACTGTGACTGAGGTTGGCGCTAATGACCAAGTTGTCGACGCGCCATTAAGCCTCAATCCCCCCCCCCTCTTCTTTGATCTAATTCGAGCAACAGTGATGCCGTCACCAGACAGAATCGCAGGTATTCTCGCGACACTTCGGCAATTCCTGTGCCTTCCGACATATACAGTTCCAGATCTCAACTTGCTTATAGGAACGATAGATTCATTGGCAAATCTGGTCCCATGCAGGCGATGGATGGCCCGGCTCCCACATAGACGACTGGCCAAACCACCATCTTCTTCCTTTAGATACCGTAGGACACCAGCATGCACATACATTCCCATACCACACGGATGGAGGTTCTGACTCTTAACCCAGGCAGTACCCTTGCACGAGCCATCTCCGGCTATCCACCTCTTCACAGATTCGTCCCTCCGTGGGTGGGGCCCCACATCAACAATCACGTGACCTCCAGGGCCTGGCTACCATGGGACCAAGCCCACATCATCATCCTCGAACTTCGTGCAGTCCTTCTCGGTCTCCGCCACTTATGCCACCTCATGACAGGGAAAATACTCCAGGTTCACATCGACAACACGACGGCCATGGCCTATTTTCAGAAAAGGGGAGGGACCCACTCTCGTTCCCTCCATGAGGCTGCATCCGAAATCTTCTGCCTCTGCATGTTCCTAGGAACAACAGTGTGCTTCCCCTCCACATTCCAGGCAGTTGAAATATCTTCATAATTCGCTACCTTGCCGGTCCCTACCAGCAGGGGAATGAGCCCTCAAGACGTGCATTTGCAAATTTATCTTCAACATCTGGCACCATCCGTTAGTGGACCTCTTCGTCACGAGGCAAAATGCCAAACTTCGCCAGTTTGTCAGCCCGGTCCAGGACGACCATGCATGGGCGGTGAATGCCCTTACCCTGTCTTGGGACCAACTATTCGGATACCTTTTCCCCCACCCAATCTTCTGTCCATAGTCCTCTGCAAGATTGCTCGGTCCCCCGGCCTATTCATTCTGGTGGCACTTAACTGGCCCGCAGCCGCATGGTTCCCTTTTTGTTAGACCTCTTGGGCGATCTTCAACGTTTTTTTTCCAGACCTTCCGGACCTGCACTTCCAACACCGAGGAACCAAGTTCAACCATCGGCCTAAATCACTGCGACTGCACGGGTCGCTATGTTCGTCCGACTGCTCGTCACGTCAGGCGTTTCTACAGAAAAGGCCTCTAGCATCGCCTCCAAAGCCGTTCGAGCATCAACCAATAAAATATACGAAAGTCACTGGCACCGATGGTTTCGTTGGTGTCTTCTGCGGAAGGTCAGTCCAATCAATCCCTCTCTACCGGACTTCCTAACCTTCTTCAATGTCCTCTTCAAAGAGGGTCTCAAAGGCTCAATGATCTTTGTTTATCGATTGGCTCTAAATTCTGTCTCAAGGCTGCAGGCAACTTACACCTTTTAGATGATTTTCGGAGCTTGGCCTTTGTCAAGTTATTTGACATCGAGCGATCAATAATTCGGCACCTGTTTTGGGACTCTCCATCGTCCAGACACATCTTCTCTTGGCACCATACGAACCGCTCTTCACATGTTACCGCAGCCACCTCACTTGCAAGAAGGCCTTCCTGATCGCTCTGGCAGCCTGTCTCCGATGCAGTGAGGTTCAAGCAGTGTCTGCTACGGCAGCCGATTGCTTCCTCATACCAGACTACAAGGAAGTCACTTTGACCCCACGGGCTTCTTTCCAAGCCAAGACACAGAAGCGTTGCTAACTACGACACATAGATGAATCCGTTTATTATTCCTGTTGTCCTCCATTCTGGGGGACGAACCGAAACAGGCACTTTGGCCAGTACAGGCCCTTCATTTCTATCTTATAAAGACTAAGCCTCTCTCGCCTCTTCATACCATTCACTACCAGTTCGGGTAAAACGACCACAAGAATAGTCTCCACATGGAGTAAGACGGTAATACTCCACGCTTACAACGCCCTTGACATCGACCTCAACGACCATGGCATCCGCATAACTGCCACATGAACTTGGAGCCATTACAGCTTTCTGGAAATTGCACAGTAACGTTCCAATCACTGATATCCTAGAAGCCGCCTCTTAGAGGAACTTCACTGTGTTCAGATCCCAATATCTTCGGGATATGTCTTCTCAAGCTGAGGGAATTTACTGCCTCGGTCCCTTTGTGGCCACCAGGTGGATCCTCTGAACCTCTTAAATAATTTGGTTGCCGTAAACCTAGTTTCCATTGCAACGAATCCTTGCTTTGCCTTGCCCTGACCACGGTAGGGTTGAGCAAGGAAGAAGAAAAACGCCTTCAAGCAGTGGCAATTTCATGGGGTTGCTTGACAGTAACGCACATGCGCACAAGCGTTCAGTTTTGAATTTCCCCTCCGAATTTGTGGCCAGGTTTTGTCCTTCCTCTTGCTTGAGGCTGCGTTACCAAGCAACAGGACGATAGCCAAGTGAGGGTGATCCGTTTCTACTATAACTTTCTGCCTTCCTTTCCGCAACCAAGCAACCCAGGTAGGTTCCCAAAAGTTTCTGTCTACCCTCACCTGCCCTGCCTTGCCTTCACTTACTTGTGCCGTTCCCATCATACCCTGAGGCAGTTACTTGCTTGGGTCAGGGAAGGCGAAGGAAGGCATACCAGAAATTTGGTCTAATTGAAACGGGTTTTTAGCTTCACCTGGTGCATACCAGTCACCCTATATCATTACTTCAACCGTTTGCAAAGTTTTAACTTTTGGGGACAGCTCGCAACTCTAGGGTGCCCGTCAAGGTGGCACCCGCCGCCTTTTATTGAGGTCTGTGGAATGCTACAAGCTCAGGTAACGTTCATTGTCATCTGCATTTAGAAACATCAAAATACCAGGGCCACCTGGTTGATTTTGGTTTCTAATGCGTAACTGAAAATGTGCATTACCTTATTCCCACCCTACCTCTCCTCTGTGTCACCACCTGGGCATTATAGGGGAATAAAAGATGACACGTCGGCCGTCGACGGCACTTTATATAGATGTAGGATACTCAGACCAGTTACGCAGTGGGTCGCAGTTCATGTGACAAGGAACTCTAATTTCTAGATCAACGGCAAAGCAGAAGGAGAATGCTAAAAGCTCAGGTAATGTATATTTTCAGTCGGGCAATGGAAACCTAAATCAACCGGGTGGCTCTGGTATTTTGATGTTTTTACTTTCCGAAAGATAGGCCTTTAGTAATGATTCCTAAAATTGCTATTTTACACTTTCCCATGTCCAAAAATAAATAAACCTTTATTTGTCGGCTAAAAGTTTAAGTACGTCTCTCTCCCATTTGGCGCACCGCTGTGCCATCAGCATCACGGCCGCCGTCATCTTGTTTCTCACATTGCTTCGAACTTCCCTAAATTCAGCTAATGCAGGGAGGTGGACTGGTTGTACTGATGGTAACTATTTTTAGGATAATAAAAACTAATTTCAAACAATATTCAAATTTATGTTTCTTACTATCAGCAAAATACTTACCATCAGTAATTAATACTGACTCTATCACTCTGGTGGCAGGCTCCAAACTGAATTTACCACTGAAAAGATTTACATGTCATTTATTAATGAATGAAGTCAAGATTATGATCATTTCCCACCTGAAGATCTCTTGATCTCCCCCCCCCCTTCTATTGCCCACGCCGTTGTTAAGCCACAACGTGCTGTTTCACAAAGTTTGTACCACTTGCTCCACTGATGTCTCTCAGGTGTTGGCTCACACAATTATTGTTGTGATTCCATGAACATGTGCCGACTATGTTCCATGAACATGTGCCAACTATACCGCAAGTGCACATAATTCATGAGCCCGCACCTCATTTGGAAGGTCAATTGAATTGTTGCCTAATTCGTAAGCCGTCTTTATAACATTGCACAACCACTTCCCTAACTTAAAAGGTGTTACACCAGAATGGGAGGACCTTTACTGGTTTATTATCCACCCATAGAAAAATGGGAAAGAGGGAAACTGATCTCTCCTTGTGTGGGTCACGTGAAACGATTGGAGTAAGGGGTGATTGGTTTTAGGAGTTCTGGCAGATTTTGAATTCTTGACACGGAAATGCGCAGGGAAAGTAAGCATTGCCCAAGTCCAGAATCTGGAAAACCGCAGGTGCTTGTCCTCTCTGAAGAGGCTGGAAGTTTGCGCTGTTGAGTCGCAGCTAACCGTCTTCAGTGTCAGTGGATAACTGATGCAGTCTGTAGCAGCATAAGGCAGAAGAGGTTCTGCAAAATCAGGGGCAGGTTTCACTAGAGGAAACGTTTTCGTGTACGTGGCCTCTCGTTAGAGAATGCCATCATAAGCCTTGATATGATCTTGCAGTGAATCAACTCATTTCTCTGATGCAGTGCAAGACAGAATTAATCGCCGAGCGGTACCCATTAATAGCTGTCGGTGCAACTCTCTTTGAGAATAGATCTTCAAGGAAGGCTGAAAGGTCCTTGCTACTGGAGTTGCAGGGGTCCAGTTTTCGTGTGGAGTACCATCTGAATCACTTCTTCCGTTTGGTTTCATAGGTCTTTATGGTTCGTTCTTTGTGGCCCTTAAGAAGTCTACTTGAGGCTGCAGGGGAGAATCCCACTGACCTTAGCTTTTTTCTTCACTCTGTCTTTCGTTAGGAGGTGCTCTGTTATGGGTAGTGGTAAAAGTTCCTCCTCTTTCACCATAAAATCCACAAATCAAGAGGCTGTTGGTCACAGTGGTGCTACGAGAATCAAAAAGCCTTGCGACTCTTTGATCGTGTTTAGCACTGCTTGAAGGAGCTTGAACCGGGGGAATGCGTACACAAAGATCCCTGTCAACGGAATGGAGAGTGCATCTGTCGCCCATGATGATGGATCCGGGAACAGAATGATAGAGTTCTGCAGCTTGTTGTTGAAACGTGTGGCAAAGAGTCCATAAATGATGTCCCCTATCTGTTGAACAGGGCTCTGCAAATGGCACGATCAAGTTTCCATTCTGTGGTTGGGATTTACGAACCTCTTGAAATGTTTGTCCACCCCCTACATTCAGGTTCACTGTCAAAGAATAATCACCAAGGATTGATATGAGCAGGTCTCAAATAGCTGAGAGTTGTCCTGCATCAGAAGTTTCGAGTGGGTCACTCCTCTTCTCTTGACATAGGCTAGTGCGGTGGTGTTGTAAGTCCCTGGGTGTCCAGTGCTAGATACACACATGACGTTAATATGTAGTTTCTGTTTTTCCTCTGTCCATGTTCATTTTACTTCCATGACTCCCATGTGGGCTCCCCACCCTGTTGATGATGCGTTGGAGAACAGGAGTGCGTCTGGGGTCGGTTCATGTATCGGGACTCTGTAAGGTATTCAAGTCTTTCCACCATTCCATTATCTCCACCGGAAGGTTTTGGAAGGGATGCAGTCTCCCTAGCTGTTCTGTGGTGTCCATTCTTCCTTTCGAAACCAGTGTAGTGGCTTCGATTGCCAATGTCCTAGAGGAACGAGTTTTGTGATGGAGTCGACGGTCCATATAACAAATGCCAGACGACAAGCAGCTACCTTTTCTGATGACAGAAGCGCATTCACTTCTGATCTTACTTTGTTGATCTTCCTTTGAGAAGGGTGTACCGTGCTGTTGCGGATGTCGAATGGGCCCCCAGGAACGTAAACACTTCCTGTGGTGAAAGTTATGACTTTGTGAAATTGACTCTGAATCCTAAATCTCTTAAGAAGTCGAGACTAGCAAAGCTGTTGGAGTTCGCAACTTGGAAGATTTCAGAGAAGCCAATCAACCAAATATGCATGTGTTCGAATGTTTTGAAGGTGAGGTGGCTGATGACGGGGTGTGTGACTTTTGTGAAGACATGGGGCACTGTAGAAAGACTGAAAGGGATGGTTTTGAAACAGTAAGTGACCACTCTTACTGAGAATCTGAAAAAAGGTGGAACACCGACGGGTGAAGAGGAAAATGTAGGTAAGCATCTTTGAGGTCGATGGAGAACTAGTTCCTCCAAAGCGCTCACCTGATTGACCCAATCGTCTCCATCTTGAAGTGTTCCGTTTGAATGTGGTTGTTTAATTTCTTGAGATTGAAGATAAGTCTAATCCGCCTCCCTTCCTTAGGATTTCCCGTATTGGGCTCAAAAAATCCCTTTGTGTCGGTCTGGGATACCTCTATTGCATTTTTCTCTAGGAGTTTCTGGATTTCTGCCTGAAGAAGCAGACCTGTCCTGGTGTCTGTTGCTCACCTTCCAGACCTTCCGGAATCTCTTTTTCTTTCCTTCCAATCCTCCTGAGTACGCCGACGTCTTCGTCTTGTCCCTGAATTCGGGGGCCATTTTGAGAAAGTGACTACCGAAAAGGTGTGTCGACTTATGGATTGGTACAGTCGAAGTACGGCTACTGGGATATTACGAGCAGAGTCAATCATTGCATCTCTCATTCTCTATACCATACTCAGAAGGAGCCTCGATTCCCAGTTGAACGACGCATCTTTATGAAAGAGGACACCCTCTTCATAAGTTGAAAACATTCTTTAATTGTGGCGTCATTCTGCAGTTCCAGGCGTTTGGTAATGAGTCGTTTGAAGCTAGCCGTTGTCACCGAATAGGCTAAGTTGGAGTGAGAATTTTCCCTAATTGCATCCCTGAGGATCACATCGTCTTCGTCCTACTGATGTGCTGGTGTTCTGTAGACTGATGGGACCTACAGAACTGAACAAAGTTAAAAGGTCATTTTCTCAGAAACATACTCGGCATCCTCAAAAGTTCGAAATCTGTTTTCCTGGGACTTCGTTCCCAAAAGACTTAAAAAAGAAACATATGTCTTTTTTTGATCGTGTTGAGGGAGTGGTTTTCCCAGCGAAGTTAGCTCATCTCTTGTGTGACACACTTTCACGATTCAACAACTGGCAGAATGAAACCTAGGACTGCGGTAGGTGAATAGCTCTGCATTAGTTATGTCTCATGAGGGGGGTCATCCGGGTTCAAAACAGGTGGCAATGATTTTTTGCAAAACTTGGTTTGTTGAAGGTTCCGGAGAGTAATGGCCGCAAAATCCTTCCAAAGGGATGACTCCAAAGTCTTCTTACGCACAGGAACAATTTTGTAAGCCTTACTAGAAGATGCATGCAATGGGATCGTTTACTTTGTAAGTAGATCTTGTGGAAGTGTCATATTAGGAAACTTCTTCTCGACGTCTTTTGTGATCACTTGAATGCGGTGACTCCTCTTTGGGGCTTTTCTTTAGACCAGCATCAGGTAGACTCTTAGCATCTCTTGACATGGAGGAATGTCCGTCACTTCATCCTTTTTCAATGCATCCTTTTTTCCTGTGGTGTGTTACGACAATGTGTTTCACGGTCAGAGTGGTCGCCTGTTGTCTTGTCGTGACTGAGTCTGTTGCAACTGGGGCTGTCCCTACACTTGTTGCGACTGGTTCTCTCCTTGTGCATGTTACGACTAGGGCTGCCCTTGTGCTTGTTGTGACATTGGCTGCTTTGTCTGTCACGACAGGAAGTGTCCGACTGATGCGTCTCGCGATTAGGTGTCTTGACATCGGTAGATGACTTTGTCCATCTGTGTCACATCGATGGGCCACTGTCCGTCGATGTGTCTGTACTATCCTCATTCATATCACACTTCCCGAAAAATACTTTCATCAATGACAGCAACTCGTCAACTTTGTCTGTTTTGATTGTTTCTTTTTTCTCCTTACTACACGACCGCTTCCCACTGCGTGAGTGGTGCAGTGTATCAGAAATTGGGCCTTTGTCACTCTCTATAATTGAGATTTTAGAACTCGACTGGGAGGACGACTTCAATTAATGTGCTTCCTTGCCCGAAGTTACCTCCGCAACGATCCTCTCCCGTTTGCCAGACCCGTCAACCTGCCGCAGCAACAAAGTTGCCGGCCCAGACACTACACTCACTCGACGATGCGTGTTTTTTGGAGACCGCAAAATGCTGGTTGGAGAACTGGTTGAGGTTTTTGAAGTCTGTTTTGTCGCGACACATTTCTTAACACTTGCACTCTTACTCTATGTTCCTATATCGTGACATGTTCTTTGTTCTGCACGGACACACTGTCATTCAAATATTTCTTTTTGGGTGAAATGGGTAATTTCAATAAATCACTAATAGCTGCACGTGCAATTTCCCCCACGAATTTTAACAAATTGGATCTGAATCCCCCTATTTTTTCATCGAATCTGTCGTCAAACGTTTTGTTGACCGTTTTCGAAATGGTGGCTTCAATTGTATACATTCGAGCGTTTATGGCCAAAATCGCCGATTGGGTTGCAATTTCTGCCACCGATTCCTGTATAAGGGATGTACGAGTCAAAGATTTGGTATTTAGTGGAAATCCCAAAAAAGATCGCCAAGAAACCGAATCCTCATTAATTTCGTTCAGAATGTCGTTATCAACGCCGATCGGGTTAACGTTAGCATCGATCGAATTTTCCTCCACAAATTTACGTTTGAGAAAACTAACGGCACTTCCGGGTCCGTACTTAATCTCTCCAATCTTTCATCCAAACTAGATTTCACCACTGGCGAAGTAGAAACACTGGATTCTGCAAGTTCCTTAGCTATACTACATTGATCTTTTCTACGATCAGAACTATGCACATGCTACTTAATCGCACCTAATATAAAAAAAAGTCGCCCTTACGGCATTTGCAGCACAGCGGATGTAGGTCACTAGGCGTTTTCTTACACTTACACTTCTCATATTCACCCAAAGCAATTTATCTTTGATTTTCTTGGCATTGGATGCTGACATGTTAAGCTTCGTGAAAACGAAAACGGGAGCGAGTAAAGCATAATGTGACTCGTCCGGGCTCAAAAGCAATGTGAGAAACAAGATGGTGGCGGCCACGATGCTGATGGCACAGCAGTGCGCCAAGCGGGGGAAAGCTGTACTTAAACTTTTAGGCAACATATAGGTTTATTTCTTTTTTTTTAGCATGGGAAAACGCAAAATACTAATTTTGAAGGTAAGTATTTTGCAGATAGTGAGAAATCCATTGCAATTGTGCTACGAACCTAAAATAAAATGATCTAAAGAAAGAAATCCGAATAAATAGCTCTCCTCAGCTGTTCTGATTGTGTACTGCCAAAATTTCTTTCTTCGTATTTCTGGTAGTGAGTTTTCCCAAGTTCTAAATGGGGAGGCCTTTAGCGTGTTTATCATTGTGCCCGAAGCACGGCCCACCTCAGTTGTAATTGATTACTGTCAGAGTATCTTTCTTCATATTTCTGGCAGTGACTTTCCAGCAATTCTTACTGGGGACGCTTAAGAATGATTTTCGTTCCTGCGCAACACACTTACCCCACAGTTCTGATTGCATACTACCAGTAGTTCATTCTTTTTATTTCAAACAGTGAGTTTAATAGCATAAAGACGTAGTACGCAATCATCGTACGTAAAAAAGGCTAACAAATAAGCAAAAAATAAACGAAATGAGTAGGATTTTTTCCATGGCTTTTTATTTCTATGGATTATTTCCTCCAAATTTTTTTCACTGAATATTTTTTTCCTGGAAAGAAAATCGTGTGGCTATCATATGCAGGAGCACGTCAGGTGCTTTTACCTTGTCAATGTGTGCTAACTGCTAAGTCTTTACAACATCAAGAAATTCTCGGGAAATAAACAATACCATGACAATATATATAGATTTACCTTATTTTTATTTTAGACTTGGACCAACATTCCGAAATAGGTATCGAAAGCAACTGTACCTCAAGTCCACACATCTTGGTGTTAGCCCACAACTAGAGCCTGCTCAATTCTTTGTGGTTATTGAGGTTTCTGCCCAACCTGGCTAACACTGGTGAAAGCAGCAGATGCAACCTTTAAACTGATAAGCGTATGCGATTTGCGATACCCAAGAACAAGTGCAACTGGACAAAACAGATTTAGATCTGGCAGTTCGTGTACTATGAAGCTATGCAAATAATGTAATAGTAATTAGCAATAAATTCATATTTACTATTTGCATTAAGTGTTTCTTAATCACTTTAAATTTAATGACACAGTTTTTTACAGGAAATTTGCACTGTAAAGATACATGTATTCTACTGGGATAGATCATGTTGAAATAATGAAGCAGGATCTATTACCCAGTCTAAAAGTCATGATTTTTTTTTAAATTTTCGAAGCTGCTGCTGCATAACGACGATCACGGCTGTGCTCTATGATTGGACCCATGAAGCATGTCGAGTCGTGATGTTCGTTAACACCTCTTGCTGACGAAAAAGTACAGCAGCTGTTTCGAAAATTTCAAAAATCTTTATATTCTACTTCGTTACTTTCAACATGGAACTTTCATTATTACAGTTTAAGAATAATGTCCAAATTACCTTACAACAAATTTTACTTTCTCACAGCTACTTTGCAAAAATACCAACTTTATGCGCATGGCAACAATTCCAGACCGTGCTGTCAGCTCCGGGGACCACTTGCCACGACGTTTTAAAGGTGGTCCCAAACGCATTCCTCGGAAGGAAGGAGAAAATTATTTGAAATTTAGGCAGTCTGACTTATAAGTTAAAAAAGCAATGTAAATAGGTTTGCATCTGTATTTATTTAACTGCAAGGAAATTGCAACGAAAAACCAATTCAACAAGTACTACAAAACGATTGATTTTTCTAACTATATAAAATAAAAGACCAGATGGCCAGTCCGGGTTTGAACAATTTGCAGCCCAAAACAAACTTTAATGGTTAATTTTAAAAATCAAACTTGAATAGCTTTATGGCACTATGAAATTTGGAAGTAAGAGTTACAAGTTATGTTATGAAAGTACCCAGCACATCTAAGTTTATTGTGACTCCATTTTGACTACATGAAATAAAAACAGACGTAATATTAACATTGTTGGGACTATATATTGAACTTTTCGAACCCCACTGAGACTTAGTGCCCAATAGTGACTTTACTACAACTTTGGTTTGTAAATTTAATCCAACCATGTTTAAATGATAAGCCAACACATTTTCATTGGATTTAGTTTAGACCCAGATGTGTTAAAGTCGCAACTCAAAATTAAATAGACTCTGGCTGTCTGGTGGATTGCAATTTAAATCCGACTGTGTTAAAGTAACAATTTAATATTGAGTGTATGATTACGGAAATATGTTATACAATGTTGATCCAACTGTTTTAAAATAATTACTTAATAATCAGTTTGTTAGACCAACTATCAGTTTATTAGGACTAAGGGTTTGTGTTCTAATTTTAACCCAATTGAGTTAAAATAATAACCCAAGATTCAACCTATTTACTAGCAAGCCCTTGGTTGTAATTTTTACTTAACCGAGTTAATATAACGACCCAATGTTCAGCTTATTACGCCTAATGGTTGAGTAGTAGTTTTAACGCAAATGGGTTAAAATAATAACCCAATATTTAGTTTATTATGAGCAAGAATAGCGATGTAATTTTGACCCACCCAGGTTAATGTAATGACCCAATGTTCAGTTTATTATGGTTAAGGGTTGGGTAGAAGTTTTACCCCAACTAAGTGAAAATATAACCCAATATTCAGTCTATTATGAGCAAGCATTGGGATGTAGTTTTGACCCACCTGAGTTAACATAATGGCCTAATGTTCAGTTTATTACTACTAAGGGTTGGGTGGAAGTTTTAACCCAATTGAGTTAAAACATTAACCCAATACTTAGTCCATTATGAGAAGCATTGGGGCGTAGTTTAACCCAACTGAGTTAACATAATGACCCAATGTTCAGTTTATTACGACTAAGGGTTGGGTGGAAGTTTTAACCCAACATGAGTTAAAATAACCCAGTATTCAGTATATCACAAGCAAAAATTGGGATACAATTTTGACCCAACCGAGTTAACATAATGACCAAATATTAAGTTTTTTATGGCTAAGGGTTGGGTGGAAGTTTTAACCCAACTGAGTTAAATTAATAACTCAATATTCTGTCTATTATGAGCAAACATTGGGGTGTAATTTTGACCCAACCGAGTTAACATAATGACCCAATGATCAGTTTATTACGACTAAGGGTTGGGTGGAAGTTTTAACCCAACTGAGTTAAAATAATAACCCAATATTCAGTATATTATGAGAAAAAATTGGGATATAATTTTTACCCATCCGAGTTAACATAATGACCCATTGTTCAGTTTATTATGACTAAGGGTTGGGTGGAAGTTTTAACCCAACTGAGTTAAATTAATAACCCAATATACAGTCTATTATGAGCAAACATTTGGGTGTAATTTTTACCCAACCGAGTTAACATAATGACCCAATGATCAGTTTATTACGACTAAGGGTCATCTTTTTTCCTATGATTTTTTTTCAGTCTTTACTTTAGTCCTAATCCACATTCGGAGTTTCATATTCTGGCAGTGTGTTGCCAGCAGTTGTGATTAGTAGAGGTTTTACAATGTCTTCTCTTCCCACGAGAACCCCACCCCCCCGCCCGTCCTTTCGCGAAGCGCGGTCTGACAGAGTATTGTCCGAGAGACCATGCCGAGAAAAGAAGCTCCTGATTTGAATCCTTTCATCCATCAAAAAAGAAAGCTAGAGATTCTAACTATAAGTTGAATGAAGTTGAATTGAAGATTTATATTATTAAGAATCTGTAATCTGATCTGGTCGAACGAATACCGACCATGTTGATGTTCTTGTAACCTTGTATTCTGTGCCCCCTCTCCATTAAGAGGTTGCCTCAGTTGTCGACTTAGGAATTAAAGTTAAAGTTTGGAACTGAACGTTTCACACAATCAGGTCACAAAACATGGGGCAATTCCGCGGGAAAAGTTTCCAATATCAACTTACGTGTGGCGAATTTGACTTCAACGAATGCAGGCCCCAACCCCCTATTTTTTTTTTTTTGGCTAGTTTGGGGCGGGGATTCCGCTGCTGGTTCAGCCAATAATTAAAGGATAAAGGAAAACTAAGCCCTATGTTTCCGGAATTTTTATTTGCAGCTTGCTTTTTTGTCGTCGGTGAATATTAGTCCCCAAACTAAAGTCATTTAACACTGTATTCTTACACGAGGTCAAAAGTGCATTACGCCAATGTTTAAATCGCAACAAGCCTTGTTCTATCCAGACTAAATTACTAAAGTTCAGTCTGCAAGTCATTGGGTACTTCGATCGTCTCTACCCGCACGTGAGAAGTGGACTCGTCGTCCAATAGTGTCTAACAGCTAATACGGATTTAATGTCGTAATTATTCGTCGTAACAGTTTATAATTATCCAACCTGCGACATGAAATATGCATATTGGTCATTTCTGAAACCAATATCTTAAAACAAACGTACTTCCGCAGCCATTCACGCCCTGGAGGAAGTAATCCATAAAGGAGAGTTGCAGAGAAGCCAACATTTTTCTGTCTAAATTTCATTGTCCAATACTTGTACGTTTGCTGCGAACAAAAATCTTTGATTATTTGATTATTTCTAGTGGAGGATTTCCCAAACGGATTCGACCCATTTCCGAACTTAGACATAGAAATGTGCCATAGAATGTGTGTGCAAAATTTGACAGAAATCTGATAATTCGTTCAAACGCTATAGCGCGAACACACAGACAAACCGTTCGCATAAAGTCTAAATCGACTATAATAAACCTGATTAAACCAATTATAGCGAGAGTCGATTAGTTTTCCCTTGTATAATACAGCGATCGATATGGCTACTAATTGTCTAACACGTGTGAATAATTACCCCTCCTAAGAATACAATCCTAACACCCAAATGATTTCTTGGCCTCGGTTCCACGACGCGTATGCAACCGTAAAACCAGTGGTCGCTTGCATTTCTAGCTTTTTTGCCTCAATGTCCCCGATCCCCCATACATGTTTTGATCAACTGCGTCGGATGCCATGGCGGCGCGCACCTCTCAATTAAAGACGAGCCCACTACGATTCTTCTATTGGTTTCATTTTAACTGTAAGTTTAATTAGAACACTAGTGAACTGAATCAACATTAAAAATATTCAGCACCGTTTGGCAGTTTTACGATACGGGAAGCCTCCAAACCGTTTAGTCTCGGCGTTTTGAACAATTCATTTATCCAACTGCGATTGCCACGTCGCACGACTGATAAGGATGAAATATCTAGATAGCACATTCATTGCCCAAAAGTAGTTTTATGAATTTGTGCCCCCCCCCCTCCCCTCCTCTGACAACAAAAAACAATGTCATACAGTAGATGTTGCTTTAAATAGTTCTCGTCCCCCACCCTCCCGTAAAAAGTACTACGCAGTAAAGTCATGAAAGATTGTCCAAACAAGTAACCCAAGCCTACGTTGATTGCGCGCATGCCGGTATTAGACTATATAACTTTGTTATCCAGTTCGTACTACGAGATCAGTGCCTACGTCAGTGGTCTGTAGAATAAAATTGATCAAGTTGCCAGTCATTGGTCGG
Source organism: Lithobius niger (assembly GCA_023313725.1). Lineage (NCBI taxonomy): Eukaryota > Metazoa > Arthropoda > Chilopoda > Lithobiomorpha > Lithobiidae > Lithobius > Lithobius niger. The sequence goes on along the minus strand of JAHWFP010048273.1, from coordinate 6,977 downwards.
TGGGTGGTGACGTCCGCCGCTGACGAAGGCTACATAGTTTCCAGTCATTGGTCGTGGATGGATGACGTCAGTCGGCCGAAGAAAAAAAAAAAAAAAACGCCATTCGTTTGCAACAGACAAAAATCTTTTGATTATTTCTAGTGTACGATTTCCCCGGTGGAATCGATCCATTTTCCAACTTAGACCTAGAAATGTGCCATAGAATCTGTGTGCAAAATTTGACAGACATCCGATAATTCGTTAAAACGCTACAGCGCGAACACACAGACACCCAGACAGACAGACATACAGACAGACAAACCGTTCGCATAAGAGTCTAATCGACTCTAAATAAATGTCCCCCCCCCCCCCCCCCTTTGGGTAGAGGAACAGGAAGTAACTTATCCCCTTGCAAAAGCATGTTATTGCCTTTTCTTGTCTAGTTATAACATCCATTGTTCTTTTCAGGGCACATCGTTGCGGATAGATATCAGTCGAGCTCAAGTGACTCGTACCGAACATCGGGAGGGTGGGGGAAAGAGGGAGGGAAGGAGTGTTTCCGCTTCTTGCTTGCCGAATTTCTCAGCGCAAAGACAAAATTTCCGTTCTTTCCCCCTTTTATAGCAAAATTTCCCTTCTTGACTTCCCTAACACTGGACTACAAATTTTTAACATTTCCTGATGTTTAAAAGGTAATGGGCCTGTTTTGATGGCACAGGGGCGCCATTTATTGACGCAAAGACAAAATAAAATTCAAACGACTGCTTTTCTTAGGCGGGCCCCCCCCCCGCTATTCTTGCTAGAAGGATATGGATGATGGATCTGTACAAATTAGTACTGCTACAGTTTTCGTGATTTTAGCCTTAATAAGCCCGCAACAGACGAGAAATAGACACTAATCAAATTGTGTGTTGGGAGTAGAAGATTGTGGGCGCTTACGGAAGTTTCGAGAAGGTGGGAAGATCGTAAGTCACTAAAAAAAAATCGCAAATTGCATTTTTCCCCTTTCCCCTTCCCCCCCATTTTTGCCCCTTTTCTCCTGTTTATTATTTTGTTTCCTTCGATGAGCATTTTTACCCTAAAATGGACAAATTTCCCTTAAGAGAAAGCACTGGGGGGGGGGGGGGGAGGGAGACAGATGGCATAGCGATGATGATTTTTTGTGATTTGGTGTGCATAAAAAGTGAAAATGGTACTTGTGTTCATAATGATAATGAAGAAGCACCATCTTTTAGCTATTATTAGATTATCACAAACGGTCACAGGTTAATCCCTCTATCCCACGGTCGGAGAACTGTTTAGCTAACGGGCTATCGAAATTTTTTTCGGTATTTATTCATGAGTTATACCTGACAGTTTTCGTGGTAAGCCTATCATCATCATCATCCGCAAGAGCTCTCAGAGGCGTCAACAAACAAGTAAATGACTCATTTTGTTACTATGACTCAGTTAATGACTCAGTAAACA
>JAHWFP010048272.1:0-38617 GCA_023313725.1 Lithobius niger | reverse complement strand
TTAATTTTTACTCACACTTCAACGAAATACACAACCTAAAAACGTTGGTGCAAATTTTCGAAAGTCAATCAATCACTAGTGTTATTGTGCTTGAACGTCAACTTTGTTCATCAGGTTTCTTGCAATTTCGAGAGCTTTTTACTACTGCATTGGACGGTTCAGTAGTAAAAAGCTCTCGTAATCGCAAGAAGCCTGATAAAGAAAGTCGACATTCAATCACAATAACACCAGTGATTGATTGATTTTCGAAAATTTGCACCAGCATTTTTAGTTTCTTTATTGCCAAAACATCTTAACCTGGTAATTTTAGCATTACATTCCTCGAATGTGATGTTCCCCTGGAGGTTTCTTCCGGTTTGTAGACGCCTGCTTGCATATTCCCACCGCGCATGCGTGGCACGGTCCTCCCTTATAAAAGCGCCAGCGTGCACGCTGTCGGCATTCATTTTCCTCCAGAGGTGTCTCCACGCCACCTCGCTCCCCGGTTCCCCGACTGTCGTTTGGAAAATTGGATTTCTTCCCAAAGATGGACAACGTCGAAGACCACCCTTCGCCCGCTGCTCGTCCTCGTGCTCTTACACACTTCGATCTGGGCTGTCGTTGGGCATCCGCCCTCGACCTCGCCGCACCTTCCCGCACGTTGCCCGCCGACGCCATGCCTGACGCCACATCGCCTGACTCTCCGCTTCTCCCGGGCCAGCGCTCGCCGCTCCTCGCCCCACTGGATCTGTCGTCTCTGCGTCAAGACGTTCAAGCCGCCAAAGACTCCTACCGGACCGCTAAGCACATCCTCCGCCGGGCGACACTCACCCACTCTCCGGAACGAAACTCGCCACTCGACCTGTCGTCCAGCTCCTCCCGGATAGGCCTCAGCGTCAGCCGCAGTGTCGTACGAGAAATCGTACACGACACTGTCCGCCACCTGCAGTCCAACCCGATGCCGCCCCCGTCCTGCACCTCATCAGTACGAAAGGCCCGCACCCAGGACTGGGTCGCTTCCACTTCTAGCCACGAAGGACACAGGCGTGTCGCTTCTCCCCCGCCGGCCTCAGCACCCAAGCGCAAGCCGGACGACACACTGTCGTCGCACCACCCGCTGTCGCCCGCCCCTACTGCCGAGAAACGCATCAGATTCCCGGACGACACTCCAGACGAAACTACCCTGTCGCTCGCAGCTCTTCTAAAGACTGTCGAGGAGACAGTCCCGGATTGTTTCCTGTTCAAGCCCTCAAAAGCACTGGACGCTCCAGTCATCAACCGTGGCCTAACGACAGACCTTGGATTCGCCTCGAGGGACAAGGACACCAAGCCCCGCTGCCTCCTGGGTCAGTCAACGACACTCCTAACGTGTCTCCTCCGCAACGAAGGCTCCATCCTAGGCAAAGGCGACCCCCTTCTTCTCGACACGGAACCCCCGATGCCACGTCCCGGACGAGAAAACAGCTTCTTCAAACCCTTCGGAGACGGCGCTACAAATCCCCGCAATTTTGAAACCTACCCGGAATGGGAATTCATTTGCAGCGAAATCAAGATGGACTTCGGCACTTCTATGTCCATACCCAAGAAGGCTGACCTTCGTACTGTACGAGAACGACAAATGTCTTCGGCTAAGCCTACGAGCGGCCTCCCAAGCTGACGTCTTACACACGGCCATCAACGCCCTATGTGAGAAGCTGTCGTCCGACAATCCTCCCGAAGAGCTTAAGAACTTGCCGTCCCTGATTACCCAGCTCTTCCAACAGACCAATTTCGCCACCTATCACGCCATCAACTGGGCGACAAGAGCGCTGTTCAATAACACACTCCTCCTTCGCGACATCGCCTTGTCGTCGGCAAACAACTTGAACTTCTCCACACAACACCGCCTGAAAAATCTTCCGATTCACGAATCCGAAACTCTCTTCCGAGGCCAGATCCCAACACTCGCTCCTCACCTTGATGTCTCGAAGAAACCAAGACCGCATAAACAATCCATGTCTTCAAGCCGCCCGTGGAACAGACAAGCCAACTCCCGTCCCGCCGACGACTGGCACAAAATACGGCATCATTCTCCAGCCGCCCGGACGACACTGCCGCTCCACAGCATCGAAACCAGCAGCCCTTTCGTTCCGACGCTCCTCGCTCCCGCCTCGACCAACGCTCCCATCAGAAGCGCGCCGCTACCCCCGACCTAAGGAGCCGATTCTCATCACCCGGGGGCAGAAGAACACAACGGAAAAATCAACAATGACGCCCTGCCCTTCACTGGCCTTCCTGTCGGGGCCAGATTACGCCACTTCCTCCCGTCCTGGCAAAGACTAACCACCAATCTGGGAATTCTATCAATCATAAAACACGGCTTTCGTCCGACGTTCCTGCACCAACCGCCGCTGTCGCCATCTCCCCCGTGGGACTTCTCGTCCCAAACGACAGCTCCCCTGTCGCACGAAGTATCGGAGTTGCTACGGAAGGAGGCGATACGACAACTCTCCAATCCAGGCCCGGGGTTCTACAGCTCGATCTTCACCCGGCCAAAGAAATCAGGAGGCTCACGTCTAATTCTTCAACATGAAACCCCTCAACAAATCATCCAAAACGAACACTTCAAAATGGACACCCTAGACTTCATTCGCCAATCATTTATGCAGGGCGACTGGACAGTCACCATCGACCTGGAAGATGCTTACCTCCATGTCCCCCTCCATCCAGCAATCACCCACTACTTTCGTTTCATCTACAACCAAGAAGTCTTCGAATTCCGCTGCCTTCCCTTCGGTCTGAATGCAGCTCCAAGAATTTTCACTCTAGTACTGAAACCAATCGTGGCATACCTTCACCAGCACCAAATACAAGCCAATGCCTATCTCGACGACTGGGCCCTCAACGACCCAATTGGAACGCAACAAGGACAAAACCATCAACCTACTACACAGCCTAGGATTTGGCGTAAACCTGGCGAAATCACGATTCCTTCCACAACAAGCTTTCACGTTCCTCGGAGCTTCATTCGACCTTCGTTCGGCATCAATCTCCCCCTCTCCAGAACGCATAGAGGATCTCTTACACCATATCCGGCTTTTTCGCCACCAACCAAGCTTCTCCGCCCGAGAACTGAACTCCCTCATCGGTAAGATAGACGCAATGGCCAACCTGGTCCCTTACGGACGGTGGATGGTAAGACCATTCCATCACTACCGGATAGACAATCATTCAATCAACCAAAACAATCCGGACAGGCAGATCCCGCTCGACAAGGATTTCCCCTTCGAATCCCTCCTCTGGTGGTCCGACGCCATAAACCTGTCAAAGTCCGTGCCTCTGCAAGAACCAACACCCGACAACCGGATCTTCACGGACGCATCAAACACTGGCTAAACACTGGCTAAACACTGGCTAAACACTGGCACACCTAAACAACCAGGAAATCTCCGGCCTATGGCTGGCCACCCTCAAAGACCACATCAACGAACTGGAACTACGTGCAATCCTCCTAGCTCTACGGCACTTCCTTCCACTCATCAAAAACAAGGTGATGCAGATCCAGGCCGACAACACAACAGCCCTGGCCCACATCAGGAAAGAAGGCGGAACGAAATCAAGATCACTCCACAACTTAATGACGGAAATTTTCAGCCTGTGCATCCCACACAACATCACCCTCCTGCCGCTTCACATCCCAGGCAACAGGAATGTGATTGCAGACTCTCTGTCACACCAGAAACCACCAGCAGGGGAATGGTGCCTCAAGAAATCCATCTGCAAATCTCTCTTCAACATCTGGGACAGACCAATGCTGGACCTATTCGCCACGAGGCACAATGCCAGACTTCCCCTTTACATCAGCCCGATCCCGGACGACTCGGCAATAGCAGTAGACGCTCTCACGTTTCCATGGCACAACCTGTTCGCCTACCTATTTCCACCATTCAAGCTACTTCCACAAGTACTCCGGAAAATAGAAGAAAGTCAGAGTCTGTTCATTCTAATAGCCCCCCCCCCCCCTCTGGCCATCAGCAACCTGGTTCCCACTCCTCCTAAACCTAGTAGTCGACACTCCAAGAAGTCTCCCTCTTCTACCAGATCTTCTGTCACAACAGAAAGGAACAAAACTACACCCGAACCTTCCAAACCTAAACTTACACAGGTGGCTACTATCATCAAACTCCTCAAAAAGGCTGGCATTCATCAAGAAGAGGCCGAACGCATCGCATCAAAAGCAACCAGAGAATCGACAAACCGCATGTATGACAGCCACTGGTCTAAATGGATTCATTGGTGTATCGCAAAACGCACAAATCAACTCAACCCCTCTCTTCCCGAGCTCCTAAGCTTCTTCGGTGACCTCTTCAACATCGACAAACTCAAAGGCTCCACCATCCTCGTCTATCGGTCTCCACTAAATTCCGTCTTCAAAGCTGCCGGTCGCACCGCCCTACTGGAAGACTACCGAATTTATGCCTTACTACGCTCATACGAAAACGATCGACCAACCATCAGACGTTCCGTCACCGACTGGGACCTTTCCATCGTACTACAATCACTAATGGAGAACCCTATGAACCCATGCAAGACAGCTCACTCCACTTCATGACTCGCAAAACTGTTTTCCTCGTAACACTAGCAGCAAGTCTAAGATGCTCCGAGATCCAAGCCCTTTCAGCAGACCCAGCATACTGCATCTTCGGCCCGAACTTCTCATCAGTCACACTCTTCCCGAGAGCATCCTTCAGAGCAAAGACTCAAAAGCCATCCGAACCCCATAACATTCCCTGCCCTCTCGGACCTCACTGGAAACGAACCCGAACGTGTCCTCTGCCCAGTCAGAGCTCTCCACTTCTACCTTGCCCGCACTCAACACGAAGACATACGGAGAGGCAGGAACCAACTCTTTCTCCCAATAGACCTCCAAACCGGCGAAACAACAGCCGCCATGGTGTCACGCTGGATCAGGAAAACAATCGAAGCAGCTTACGACAAACCCGAATTGAGTAAGAGCATGAGGATAGCAGCGCACGAAGTAAGAGCTATCTCCACATCCTGGGCCCACCACAACGCCACACCGATCGAAGAAATCCTAGCAGCAGCATCGTGGCACCACCAATCCACCTTCACGTCCCACTACCTAAGGGACATGACGAAGGATGAATCTGGACTACACCGACTAGGACCGATCGTCGCAGCCAGGACCGTGGTCAAACCCCCTCAAGCACTCAGAACGAAGCAGAAGCAAGATCCATGTGGGAAGCAAGATCCTCGAAAAACATCGCTGCAATTCATACTGTGAAAAGATCGATCCGTTATAAAAACACTACGAAATGCGCAAAACTTCACAACAAAATCCTCGAGACCTGACGAAGATATCTGGGTGGTATCGAAAATTTGGACTAAGTGTGAGTCCGTGTTGTAAAGTTTTGCGTATTTCGTAGTGTTTTTATAACGAAGCAAGATCCATCCACCTAGAAGCAAGACCCTCAAACAACGGCCCTTTTCAGGGCCACCAATTCCCACGAAAGAGACCAAATTCCTGTTAGCCCGATTGTTCTGAATAAAGTGCGAATTTTTCTCTTGCAGATAAAGAATTTATGGGGGAAAGCCTGCTTGCATCCCGGGGCGCTCGTTCAGACGGTGCCCGCCACCAAATTTGACGAGGTCAACTCGTAATGCTAAAATTACCAGGTTAAGATGTTTTGGCAATAAAGAAAGAACATTTTGCCGGCTCCCAGCCTGGCCAGCTAAAAATGGTTTTTTTTTTTGCCTAAAACATACTTAACCTTAACTCCTGCCCTGCCTCCCCTCTCGAGTCACCGCCTGACACATTGAGAGTAAAATGAATGCCGACAGCGTGCACGCTGGCGCTTTTATAAGGGAGGACCGCGCCGCGCATGCGCGGTGGGATATGCAAGCAGGCGTCTACAAACCGGAAGAAACCTCCAGGGGAACATCACATTCGAGGAATGTAATGCTAAAATTACCAGGTTAATTATGTTTTAGGCAAAAAGAAACCATTTTTAGCCGGCCAGGCTGGGGGCCGGCAAAATGTTCTTTTTAGTTGAAGTGTGAGTAAAAATTGGCTCGTTATGAATCCATTACTTCAAAGTAAGGCTCGGCCGATACCGGTATTGGCATCGGTGTCAGATCGGTATTGGCAAACTGTTTTGGTCAAACATCGGTTTTTGCGATATCTTCGCCAAAGATGATCCGTTTTTGATGTTCCAGTACACCATTTTAACCGTTTTTTCGAGAGCTTTCCAATGGTGCTCATTTCAGAGTGATAGCTTCAGTCGTTCTCAAATTATATAACAAAAACCAAAAACAGGTTCAAAAAATGCACTTTACTGCAAGCTGCTTGCTCATAGAGCTCTGAGATTCGGAATTTTTCATCAAATTTTGTTCCTGAATATGGAAGAAACATTAACTTTACTGAAGTAATGCACTGAAGTATCGGTATCGGTGAAGTAGTATCGGATCGGTCAAAGTTGGTATCGGCCGAGCCTTACTTCAAAGTAAACATCCCTTTAGCTATTTATTGTGTTTATCTTATTCTTAATCCTAGTTTTGTTCTGGTTGCTTGTAGGATGGGTTTGGTTTTTACTTGTATTTTCTTCTGTAGGATCCATGTTTGACTCGATGTGGGGCAGTATGACGACAAGTATTCAGCTTGCTCAGGAATGTCTAAAGCAAGACGCTGCCAGTTCAGTGGATGATACAGCACAGCCTCTGGAAGGGCTAGAAGTTTTTGCACAAACCATTGAATCGGGTAAAGAGAATCACTCTTTGTTTTGCAGCTAGTACAAGGCGTGGGGGGGTGGGGGGAGACGCCATACTTACCGGTGGGGCAAGGGATAATCATCTAACTGGAAAATCGCATAATTGGAAGAACGTATAATGGAAAACAGTATAACGGAATATTATCTAACAGGAAATTCGTATAACGGAAAAGCGTCTAATATCCCTGCCTCGCTCGTGCTGCCACGCTCGCTACGGCTATACATATAACATCAGAAACCGCAGTTACACGTTAATCCATTTAGACGTTTATCCATTATACAATTATCCATTATACGATATTCCGTTTAGATGCTTTTCCAGATTTTTTATTTAGGCAGATTTTAGACAATTATCCCATTAGACGATTTTCCAGTTAGACGCCCCCTTACCGGTGATTTTAGTTACCCCGACGTGGACTGGGCAAAGGCTATTACAGATTCCATAAGCAAATAACTAACAAGCCATTTCCTGACCACAGCTGATGATTCTTTTTGTTGTGAGCTGCCAAAAACTGCTGGCCTCTAATGTTTTATTTAGAGGCCTATTTGCCAAAATTTTGTGTTGTCCTCTCTTTTGTTATAGTGCAGGTGCCTATTTAGCTTTTTTTAAATGAAGTGAGATCTCTGGCGCTATTTTTTTTTTTTTAATTATGCTCAGCGCCGTGCAAATACTGTATAGCGTATCCAGACGACGTTGTAGAGATGTGTAGTCCGCCTTCGTCGTAGTAAACTTAATAACGTTGGACGCATGTAAAATGGTCTCGACATTATTTTACTTCAAATTTAACTTTACATACCTAAAACCAGTTACCACTGCCTAAATAATAACTTTTCTCATCCAGCAAGTCACCTTACCCACCTATTTTAGGTCTAGTCAACAACCATCTTGTTGTCTTGATCTTATTTTTTACTTCAGAAGAAGTCGATACTTTGAATGTCCAACATCACCCCACCACTTGGCAAAGCTGATCACCTTATGCTGCCATGGACAACTCCATTCTTCCTGAACAAAGTCATGACGATGCCAAGCTGCACCCTCTTTATACTAAAGTAGACCACTGCCTTGTTAACAATCTGATCAATTCAAATGATCTTTCTTGCATCGAAGCTGGGAAGTGTTAAGTGTTTTTGGACAGTTTCATTTCTAACTTCATTCCACGTACTCCTAACATTTATATTTACCTTGGTTACGCTTATTTTCAAAGTTCCAAGATATTTTCCACACAATATCTACACAAATTTTCGATTTATGGAGTTGGAGGAGCTCAGTCGACTGTCTTCAACAGGCTTCTATAACAACAACGCTTGCTCCTTCTCAGAATGTTCATCTGCTCTTCTAATTTGAAGCGTGTACATGGCCTCCGGTATTTGTAGGGCCTGATGCCCATCTCTCACGCAGCAAGTTGTTGAATTTACCTCTCATTAGGAACTGGATCCTTGGGTTCGAGGGTCCCTGGATATTCATCAACACAGCCTTCTCTCGGCTGTGGTGTTGAATAGCCAGGGAATCCAGACTTCTTAGATGTACATCATTCCTTGAGTTTGACATCAGGCGTGGTTTTGTACCTCCCCAGTTTATTTTTTGTCGACTCTTCGTGTGGTGGACTGCTATGCCATGTGTTGTTTTACTCTCGTGCGAACTCGTTTCCTTGTTTCTCCGACATAGACGGCATTACAGTCACCACATGGGACTCGGTACACTACTTCACTTGTGTTTCGGACCAGCTGTAGAACCTCATCTTGTGTCTCAGTAGTTTTATCCCGTTTTTTTATACTAACCTTGAAAGATGCATTTGTCACACCCCTCTACCAGTATGGTGACCACGTCTTACCTTGTAATTGCAGGCCAATTAGCGTAACTTCACAATTTGGCAAGATTTTTGAGAGACTCGTGAAGAGACTCTTCGAAAAATTCTTGAACATCACGATTAAAACTATCGTAGCGGTTTTTATTCTGAAAGCTCTTATCAAAAAAATGTCACTCTACAAAACTTAATGCACAGTTTCAGATTACAGGAACCTTACCAGATTCTTGCGAATTGGTCTGGCCCACTGGATACGATGGGCCTCTACTCACCCATTGGCTTGAGTCTTACCGAAAAATCTTTTCACAGCAGATATCTGATCCCCCGTTTAGAAGCACCTTGTGTATTCATATCTAAAATATGGAGCCACTTAATGAATACACATGGTGCTTTTAATCCTGGGATCAGATTTCTACTGCGAAAAGATTTTTCGCCAAGACTCTCAAGCCGATGCGAAAGTAGACCTACTGCATGTAGTAGGCCCATCGCATCACTGGGCCAGACGCATACAGTGGGCCACGCCGAGTGCCAGTTTTGAATCGCGATGTCCAAAACTATGTAGTTACAAGCTCTAAAAACTGTTAGTGCTTGACGAAGATGGACAAATACTGTCTGTTGAAAATTTGCAAGAATCTGGTGAGGTTCCTGTAATCTGAAATTGTGCGTTAAGTTTTCTAGACTGACATTTTTTCGAACAACATGTCTTCTCATCTTGCCAACACAGATTCCGTAACAGGCTATTCATGTCTTACCAACCTGCTCGAATCCCTCAGTTATTGGACGGGAAGTACTGACAACCAAATTCCCTGAGATGTCGAATTTTCAACATTAGAAAGGTTTTCGACAATGTGGACCACTCCATCCTTATCAGCAAACTGATGGCCAATATTCATGGCGTAATTCTACGATGGATGGCAAGCTTTCTTACGGACTGCTAATGTGCTCTATTGAGTATTGACGGTACCCATTTAACACGGATGCCTGTTAACAGTGGGGTACCTCCAGGCACTCTGCTTGGCTCCTTACTTTTCTTATTTATATAAATGATTTTCCTGAGGTCATCACTTCCTTGTCTAACCTCTTTGCTGTTAACTCGAAAATCTTCAGAGAACTTAACGATGACTGCTATATTCTTGCCCTCCAACGAGACTAAAACTCCATCCAAGCTTGGGCAGCCACCAATCAACTGTCCTCCAATTCTGACAACTGTGAAGTTCTGTGAAGTTCTTCACTTTGGCTGAAATAATCCACCTCACACCCACTTTCTCAGCAACACACCGCTCAAACATGCTAACCAAATTAAGACTCTTAATCGTAGAGACTGACCCTAAACCCAGCTTCCAGTGCATAGCAGCTGCAAGTACAGCTAATTTTGGCCTTGGACGGATAAGGCGAAACGTCTCCTTCCTCACTGTTCATATCATGTGTATGCTGTATGTTACATTTGTCTACTTCATCTTGGTTTCTGTGTACAGCCTTGGGTTCCTTACCTGATCAAAGATAAGACTTTCCTCGAAGCAGTTCAAAGACGTACTACCAAACTGGTTTCAAGCCTATGTAACCTAGCTTATCAAAAGCGCTTCGGCCTGCTGAACTTACAAGACCTTGAAACCTGCAGGCTTCGTGGGGTTGGTTTGCAAACCTTCAAAATTATGAAGAGTATCGATAGGCGTCCCAAGGACAAGTTGTTTGTGGAACCTGGGCGACCAACTATATTCCATCTCATAAATTTCATAAACCTTATGCCGCACCGTGCTTCGTAGTCCTTTCTACAGTAACAGGATAGTAAATCTCTGGAATGGCCTTCCCCGTGTCATTGCTTTTGTGCTAAGCCTGAATCCGCCATTTATCTGTTTATGTCACTTCACCCCTTATAAGTGCGTGACTTCCCCTGGTGTAGTTAGTTTATGTTATGAGAGGGTTTCAATGCACTAGATTTATTTTTCTCATGAAATTCGGTGCCATTTGTGTTAACTTATATTTTGTCTGTACTTCTTTATTACATAGTTTTATGCCGGATTAAAGTTCGTTTCTTGGATACTGTCATTCGCTTGGAACATGTGCCAAAAGACAGCAAGCTTGGCATGGCTCTTGAAATGAGAATTAAAAAGTAAGTACTCATTGTAATGGAACGATTAGAACGAATTTGTAACACAACGCAGTATGTATTAATTCTTTGTTGACTACATTGTTTCATAATTATGAGTTTAATTCAAATTTGACAAAAAAAAAACCGTTCACAACACAACTGGGCAACATATGCATCAAGATGGCAGCACCATGTGGACTCCTGACTGTCGTAGGTTACAGAAATCAGCCCTTCTAATTTTAGATTGCTTTAAATGTGTTCTTTAGGCAGTATATGTAATTTTACAAATTGATGTTGACAATTTTTAACAAAATGAATACAGTTAAACCCCGTTATAACAATACCTCTTACAACAATAAACCTGTTATAACAATGCTATTATTGAGGCTCTTCAGTCAACAATGCATGCAAAACTGATGGTTTATAACGATAAACCTGATAAAACATTCAGTTTCCAAACTTCCATGGACTATCGTTATAAAGAGGTTTCACTGTACTAAAAAAAATTAATAAATAAACGTTTTGTAAGAAAGTAACAGAACTTAATTTGCAATTGTGTATACTTTGCAGGATTGACTACTTTGATGAAGCTGGGACGGAAGACGTTTTAGTTCAGGACCAAACTAGGAACGTTTATGAGCCTGCTGCCTTTACAACTAAGAAATTCCATGTGGAAGGTGTAAGCCTTTATACCGATGAATTTCCAAGTGCAGCGCGCACTTACGCCCGATCAGTATCACCAAATGCATCGTGCGATTCCATGGTCAGTGTTGAAAGTAATTCATCACAAAACATTATTTATAAACCAATTAAATCTTATGATCATGTTTCAAGCAATTTCTCATTCCTGGTCCCTTCTCTGATAGTCTGATTGTGATCTCTCCTTAGAAACCGTGTGGTCAAAGAAGGTTAAAAATTGAAAGTTGCATACAATTACACAAAAAGGAAAAAAACTAAGTCCAAACGTGCATCACAAGCTTTGTAAGGTGTCTTGGGGGCCGTGAGAAAAGCATGCAAAAACAGCCCAGTGGTTGTCTATGCCTAGGTCCTTGTCTCAGAGGAACCGTTCGAATCGTGTGACTGACCTAGATCCATAGAGGACCTAAAAAATGGCTTGTTTGCCCATTTAAGGGTTGATGTTTTCTCTTTGTAATGTATAATAAAGGTGGTATTAATAAAATGCTTCTTCAAAGACGCTCAAATCCAAAAAGGGAACAAAATACTTCTCAGTATTGTGATATGCTAAAAACGAATGTTCGATAGGCTGATATGACTGAAACGAGATGTGCTGTTTCAGTCCTCCTGTCATCATCAGGCTCTCCTTGTGCGAGTTCTATTCACATAACTGCCGCATCAAAACAGAGTCACCTCGCGTTCACTATTCAAATCCGGCGGCCGTCGTAGCCTGCTGTACTTGGAGGGTAGTGCTCTCGTCGCTCGTTTTTTGTGCTTTTTATGTGATCGTGCCGTTTTTGATTCTCCTGTGCTTCATGCCGTCTTTGAGTGAGATGATCACCCAACTCCTGGCTGATTAGAAACTTAATGGCAGGGTTTGAGGGGCCTTGCAAATTCATAAGGGGCCTCTTTTCTCCTAATTCGTGCTGAATGGCCAGTGATTCAAGTCCTCTCAGGTGCCTATCATTCCTAGAATTCGAGACCAAGAGTGTTGTGTCTTTCCATGCCATTTTGTGCCCTGTACTCTTGCAGTGCGATGCGATGCTGTTTGTCTCCACTTTATTTCTCGTATCAGCCATATGTTGTTTTACCCTCTCATGCACACTTTCTCATTTCGCCTATGTATGCAGTATCGCATCCATTGCATGGTACATGGTACACTCCTTCGGGGGTATTAGCTACTCTCTCAAGCTCTTTTTTCCGTAACGTGCTTCTCCTGTGAACGAACGAACTTCCCTTCGATTGGTCTCCTAATATTCTTCAGCAGCAAGGTTTTCAAATTCTTTCCATTCTTAACAAATGAATCAAAGCCTTTCGTCTTTTAACACACTGTATTTTTTCTCTCGCTCCTCTCAGGTAAGTAACTCCTATTCTCTTAACTTCTTTTGCTCTTGTTGGCCCTGGCTCATCCTTTTCTGGGTGCTTTCCTTCTGTGTTCTTTCTTACATTCGTCCCATTGGCCTTCTTAATCAACTGGTTTAGCATGCCCGGCGGGTACCCTAAGTTGACGAATCTGCCTTTGGTGTTATACAGGTGCTCCTGGGTCACTTCTTTGGTGCTGGAGTGTTTCACAATTCGTGAGAATTCATTCATGGCAATATTTCTCAGCTGGCCTAGAGGATGCCCAGAGTTATAAGGTAGTCCTCTTCCAGATGTGGTTGGTTTCAAATAGGGGCTGAACTCAATTGAGCCGTCAGGCTTGTGGAAAAGTCGAACATCTAGAAATGGAATGGATCCTCCCTCTTCCTTCTCCAAGGTGAAACCAAGATCTTCACTCCATTCGTTCAATTTCTTAAGTACTGCTGGAATATCGTTTTGCCGAAGCACTGCCAACACATCGTCAACCTATCGTTTCCAGAATATCAAATGTGGATCACTCTCAGTCATATACAAATCTAGATGCTGCAGCACCATCTCTGCTAAAACCGGTGAACATGAAAACCCCATAGGGGCTTCTTTAATTTGCCAAAATGTTCTACCTTTAAATTCCACATATATAGTGGAAAGTAATACTTTCAGCATTGCCCGATCTCTGCTATACTCTTCTTCAGGTACATTGTGCATTTTCGCTGAATTTTCAAGCATCTCCAGTATGAGACGATGGCTAAGGCTTGGGAATTATTTCACTACGTCGAAGGACACAAACACTTCGGTCCCGCGCAATTTCAAGTCTTTCAGCGCCTCTATAAACTCCTGGGTATGCTTCAATCTACTTTCACTAACAACATACTTTTTAAGCCTTTCAGCCAGCTTCCAATCGAAACGCTGCGTAGGTCCTCCCTTGGCAGATGTAATGAGCCTAAGGGGGCATATTATCTTTGTAAGTCTTTACTGGGTGAATATTATAGGTAGCTTGAATCGTGGTCTTGGTTTTAACTCTTCTAGTTCCGTTTTCGAAATGTGTTTCTCTCTCATAAGCCGCTTTAAACGAAACTCAAAATCATTAATAGGCCAATTTCCCACATCTTTCTCAGTTTCCACAACATTCCTGAGTTAAGAATTTCAGCTAGAACTTTCTCATCATGGTCCTTGGTATAAGGAAGATAGTAATTTATCACTCAAGCAAAGCCCTCGTGGTGTGGGAAGGCTTTGGTTATTTCCTACATTCAGGTTCGTTACTGGCCTGTAACAGATCAGCCTGTTTTTAAATGTTCTTCTGTTTAGCTACTATTTCTCCAGGAACTACGATCTTCCTTGTATGTCGTATCGGCAGAAATATGGGTAGGCTACTCAGTTTAGTAGTCCGTTGTGGTTGCTGGTTCATTAAAATAAATAAAAAATACCATTTATTTATTTTGTGCTAATTTAACTTGGATCCCACTTGTTAAAATGCATGCCAAGAAAAGTTACGTGGATCCTTTTTTTCGTAAAAGTTGTATCCGGCTTTTACTAGCCATGAGACGTGATTTTCTGTAAAAACCCTTCGAATTTAGGCCGGGAAAAAAAAATTGTTCGGTTCTCGGGCGCGGGCGGGTCCCCAAAAATCATGCGGGTCAACCGCTTTTTATTTCATTCGTCTTACGTCGTTACCCGTGGAGTGAGGCACTAACGAAATATTTATTCTTGCGAAAATTATTGGACACAATTATTTCAAACACACGCACGCAACAGATATTCATTAAAATGCACGGAAAAAAACGGACAAATGGCTTTAATAGTTTCGGAGAACCGTTGTTGTTTTTTTACACGGGCGGTAATGAAAATCGAAAATCTCCATGTTGACAAAAACGCGTCCGAAAGTCGGCGTTAGCTAGGCTAAAAATCGTTGCTCCCACCTGATAAGCAATAGTGTGAAGGTTTATAGGCTCCTTTTCCATTTTAGTTTTGCATCGTGACTGCTGATTTAATTTTTTAATGATCTTTCTTGTGATTTGCAATGACGAATAAAACACTTGTCAAGCGCTCACGTGAAATCCGAAGCGATCGGCGGCGGCCCTGTTGAAATCGCGCATCAGCCAATGAGAGCACGCAAAATCGGTCACGTGGTGCCAACCAGCCAATAATGGAACGCGATTTTCAAATGCTTTGGAAAGTTAGCCTGAAACGGCCAGAAACGGCCTACTACAATTCGCCTGATTGGCCAATGCCAAATGGCCATCGAGAACATATGTTGAGAGGCCTAGATTCAGGGGAATTCCAGCTTTCCAACTAATACAAGATGGCAGCGCCCAGTCAAATAATTCGACCGCTACCACTGTTCAAAAATGACCAATTTTCTGCTTTTTAACTTAAGAAAAAAGAATGAGAAAGGCATTTTTGCAGTTTTTAGTGAGTCTACACTCAACTAAAGTGCTTTTAATAAAATTGTAGATATAGGTAACTACATTTTTTTTTTTTTTACAGAAATCGATGCACATCATGTCAGGAATTTCAGCGTTTCGCATTTCGATATTTTGGCGGAAAATTGCGTTTTTCGACCCATAGTTTACCTTTAAAATTTCTACGTATATATACGTCGTTACTGTGTTTGGGATGACTTTTTTGGGCGTGTATAACTTATACGTTCATACTGCTTAAAAGATTAAAGAAAAATGTTGAGCATTTTCGTAACATTTTGAAAATAAATAATAAAATAAAAAGCCGGGTGGCCTGGTCCTTTTTCGACCTTCGAAATGCCCGAGAACCAAACTTATTTTTTTTCCCGGCCTTACTTAGTGTTTATTAAGGTAAATGTCAGATTCGTTTGGATACAAATATGTAATCTCTGTTGTTGACGTGTAACCTTCCACTCGAGAAAAATGTAAATATTGTTAAATATTGTCATTTGAAAAGAAGATCAAACTTATCTCAGCCGTTTTTACGAATTGCATTTGTGACCACAGAAATGTATTTCAGCTTGGAGCCAGAAAACTGTAAGTACAAATACGGTTGGAACCAATCTTGAAATCTTTTAGTTTGGGCATTAAATAAAATTCTAGTTAGTTTAAAATATAAATTGATATTTTAATCTTGGCTAAACTTATAGTTTAGTGCTTCGTTATTTGACACGATTCACATAACGTAATGGCAAGAGTGCTCGCACTCGTAGGCTAGTAACAGCTGTTAGCTAGTGCCAATGGCGAATTTTAGATTTGCGTGTCAACTCACTTAGAGTTGGAATTTTTCATTTATCGAGCTTTAGTCCTATAGCTATTAACTCGTAGTATTGCATAGCATTATTATTTTTAAAATAAAAATAAATTAATGACAGCGTATTTCAGTTTTAAATTAGTATTGCTGACCCTGTGATAGTCAAACCGGAACCAGATCCGAGAGAGCCGTTTTTGGCCAATCACAGGGCACGAGCTCGGCCAATGGGATGCTCGCGTGCTTGGATGCTCTTTTCTCAGTCTTGAAGAAAGCGCGGGCGTTTGAACGACACTTTTTCCCGGAAGTCAAGTTGCCGATCGCTGGAAATTTTAGGACTGCAGCATGTATCCAGCTAATAATCGCCTTAGGCGCAAACGCCTCAAGGCAATCGTCGAATTGAAATGCAGTTTATGAAATTGAGTTAGGTTTTCAACAAATGAGAAGCCTTGAGCTCTCCTGTCCGTCCGCGTGAAGGCCCTGTATTTCTGTATTTAGAAAACGGACATTTGTAATCTTGGCCCCAAACCACTGCAGATCGGCGGGACGCTATGCCTTTCCTAGAGCAGGCGCACGCTTAGCCGAGTAGCGGATAAGCTGAAAATGAAGAAGTCGCGGTAGTACCGTGACTTGGAAGGCTTTAGCTTTGTATAGTACTTAAACTAAAATGTAGTCTAAAGATACTTTAGCTAATAGATCTTAGGGGGAAGGGACCCTAAAATGATTTAGTCCCAAAGAAGATTAATAAGAATTAGTCCTAGCTCATAAGCCTTACATTTCTTAGCCTTTCAGTCTTAGCATTTCTTAGGGTTCCTATAAACCTTGATGATTTATTTATTTTCTTCCCGACCCAAAATCGTAAACGGAAGAAGAATTAATATTATATTTTTTTGATTTTGTTCAAAATCATAACTTAACTTGTTTCATGGCAAAATGCCTATTTTTAACTGGTTCCAGCCGTAAGTTGTGCACCCAACCGAACATTGTTTACCTTCAACGTTAAATAGTTAACCTGTAACTTGCTGTGATATCTGCCGTAAATAAATGTGCATATGTTTGAAATCGACTTCTTTTATTCTGACTTCTGCATGAATAAATTAAGCACGTTTTAAATCGTAACAGACATAAGATTAGGTCTCATTCGCGAATGAGTGGTGGCAGTTCTTCCCGGATCGTCGAGAGGAAGAAGAACACTGCCAGTTAGGATAAATGTTACGGCCCCCCCTAGGGACTTTAGCTTGGCTCCCTAATATTGGTGGCAAGAACCACAGTCAAATTTGCCTTATCTGATTTGCAAACAGTAACTTGTGTGCTACTCCGTGTCTCTAGACGACTTAGGAGTAGCACACAAGTTACTGTGTGCTCAACGGCTCAATTGAGTTCAGCCCCTATTTGAAACCAACCACATCTGGAAGAGGACTACCCTATAACTCTGGGCATCCTCTAGGCCAGCTGAGAAATATTGCCATGAATGAATTCTCACGAATTGTGAAACACTCCAGCACCAAAGAAGTGACCCAGGAGCACTTGTATAACACCAAAGGCAGATTCGTCGACTTAGGGTACTCGCCGGGCATGCTAAACCAGTTGATTAAGAAGGCCATTGGGAAGAATATAAGAAGGAACACAGAAGGAAAGCACCCAGAGAAGGATGAGCCAGGGCCAACGAGAGCAAAAGAAGTTAAGAGAATAGGAGTTACTTACCTGAGAGGAGTGAGCGAAAAAATACAGTGTGTTAAAGACGGAAGGCTTTGATTCATTTGTTAAGAATGGAAAGAATTTGAAGACCTTGCTGCTGAAGAATATTAGAAGACCAGTCGAAGGGAAGTTCGTTCGTTCACAGGAGAAGCACATTATGGAAAAAGAGCTTGAGAGAGTAGCTAATACCCCCGAAGGAGTGTACCATGCAGTGGATGCGATGCTGCATACATATGCAAAACGAGAAAGAGTGTGCATGAGAGGGTAAAACAACATACGGCTGATAGGAAAAATAAAGTGGAGACAAACAGCATCTCATCGCACGAGTACAGGGCACAAAATAGCATGGAAGGACACTACAACACTCTTGGTCTCGAATTCTAGGAATGATAGGCACCTGAGAGGACTTGACTCACTGGCCATTCAGCATGAATTAAGAGAAAAGAGGCCCCTTGTGAATTTGCAAGGCCCCTCAAACCCTGCCATTAAGTTTCTAATCAGCCAGGAGTTGGGTGATCAACTCACTCAAAGATGGCATGAAGCACGGGAGAATCAAAAACGACACGAATCACAAGAAAAGCACAAAAAACTAGTGACGAGAGCCCTACCCTCCAAGTACAGCAGGCTACGACGGCCGCCAGATTTGAATAGTGAATGCGAGGTGACTCTTGTTTTGATGCGGCTGTTATGTGAATAGAACTCGCACAAGGAGAGCCTGATGATGACAGGAGGACTGAAACAGCACATCTCGTTTCAGTCATATCAGCCTGTCGAACATTCGCTTTTAGCATATCACAATACTGAGAAGTATTTTGTTTCCTTTTTGGATTTGAGCTTATTTGAAGAAGTATTTTATTGATACAAACATCCAAAGTAAAATGGTGATTTTTTTCATCAAAGGTGGTATTAGCATGCTGCTTTTGTGATTGGCATTGTTCTATAAGGCTTACTACAGAAAATAATTTTTTCCTGTTTTTTTTTTCCAGAGATGTAATGTGTTTAATATGGCACCAGTATCCCCAGACCTTCCACCCCAACACATGGAATACGAGAAAAGTAATGTTTTAGGTGAAAACAATCCTAGTTCCATGAATGTTTCTTTGACACCTGACCCAATTCTTATTGGGAAGCTTATGGGTCGTCAGGAGGTGCGACTAAAATTAAAACAAGCAGACTGCATTCCGGGTCCAAAGGTAAGCATTATAACAAAGGTATTGCACGGTGATTTGCTCTGAATATTGTTAGTTGTAAAACAGGTCAGGTAAATTGAAAGACAGTTAAACTTGTTGTGCCTCAAATTTTTCTAAGAACTACACAGTTTTTGGGAGAAGTGCTAACGTTTTCATCTTCTTCAGGTAGCTGCTTATCACTTTGAGAGCTTGAAGTTAAATAAGCTAGTCAACCGAACCACAAGCATCTCAGTGAGCCTTGCTCACATTAGTGGGTGGAGCGGGATATTTGAATGCACAAGCAGTTTCCCAACTACTAGCACATGTAACTCTAAACTCTCGTTTTGATAAACATTTGTGTGAAGGGAAGCAGTAAGTGTTGGCACCTCTCCCAACAGCTGTGGTGTAATTCATCAAACATTTGCAGCACAACAGCAAGTTAAACCGTTTTTGAATTTCGTGATCTGGTTTACAAGGTAAGCGTTTACCGAAGTTTCTGTTAGTGCACAGGGTTCATACGGTAACTAGAAAAACTAGTAAAAAAAAAAAGCTGAAATTGGAAAATGCCGTATTTCTCTGAATATAAGATGGTACTTTTTTTCAAATTTATTCCATTACAGCAGGAGCATCATCTTACACTCGCTTGCTAATCCATAACTCGGGTCAAATTTTGTCCGATTTTGATGTTTGAAAACACCATTCGAATTTTTTTTCCGAGAGCTATCCGATGGTGCTAAGCCAAGCCATTAACAACATTTCATCATCTTGTTTTACACGTTTTTAAAGAAGCGCTTCAGTAGAATCTTAAAATATTGAGGCTTCATTATTCTTCTAGTTTGTTACTAGATATCTGTGGATATAGTGTACTTGAAAATAAAAACTGCCATGCATATGTCACAAACAACATGTTACTGGGTAGGTAATAGTTTGTCACTTGACAAATTTCAAATTTCTCCCTCTTCGTCCTAAGATAACTTTAGCAGTTGAAAAGGACGTTAATATGAGTGCTAAAAAAATAAAATAAATCTCTAACTTTATTAGGCTATATAGTATATGGACTAAGACTTTGGCTGTACAAATATATGTTAAAAAAAAAAGAAGTCTGTCATTGTTTTGCCTTTGAATTTATATAAAAATTCGATAGGAAGCATACTGGCTTGGCTTATGTCAAAGCTCCCCAACTACCAATTTTTGTTGTCATAGGGTGGTATGAGAGAAGGTAACATCACGTTAAAACGGTTTTTTGACTGTGAGAACTGAAGGAGATTTCACCACGTCCGGCGGCAGCTTATTCCACAGGTTGCGCACTGTGAAAGCAAATGACTTGTCGTATTAACTATTTACATTTGACGTCATTATTTTACAATCCTAGTTCCGTAGTTTCTGTTTATAAGATCATCAATGACTACGAGCCACAATTTCTGAAGCATATGAAATAGTTTTATATGCGAAGATAATATCTCCGAGAGTACGTCGATATGACAGAGTGGAAAGTCTGAGTTGTCATAAATGTTCACTGTACAGCAGGCTGGATATACCAGTGGTCCACTTTGTCGTGTGTCTCTGGAATCTTTCCACTTTTTACTTTCGTGTTCGAATCTGATCCTCAACGCTTGGTTTCATATTCTATGATACTTTTTACAAGACTACAGAACATTTTAAAGAAGATCTTTGTTTGAAACTTGTCTTTCAAACTGCAGCTAACACTTTATCACAGGCTTGTAATTAAGGCTGTACCGAATGAGAATTTGTCAGCCAAACCGAACCAAACCGAACAAACCTTAAATAAGTTGAACACCGAACACTTCCGAACCGAACAAAAATGTACCAAGCCAATCTATTTTAAACTAAAATGTAAAAGAACTCAGTTCACAAAGATTCATCAAAGCACCTAGTTTCTTTAAAAAATGTAGATATTTTCACATGGACTTGTAAGTCCGTAGATGTTGAAACTCTGTTTAAACATAAAAAATTCTCCACTACTTTTACATTTTCCCTTATAACTTCTGAACCGTTAGAGCTAGGAACTTGTGATTTCGACCAACAGAAAGCTGGCGAAAAAACCTTCAAAATGGTGTATTCAAGCATCAAAATCCATCGATTAGAAGTGAAAATATGTCCGGTTTGGTATTTTGCATTTCAAAGACCGAACACCGAACCGAACCGAACCGAACCGAACCCCCTCTGTTCGGCCATGTTCGGTTCGGTACAGCCTTACTTGTAATACAATTCAACTGTAGGAAAAAGGTTGTGCGAAGAATGAATTAAAAAAATTCCCTATGCAGTGCCTGGATATGGTCGTGGACACGCAATCTCGGAACTTTCAAATCCATTGGTGACCACACTTCACAGCAGCTGCCAAGTGACAATAGGCCTTCAGCAACTGTTCCTCCTACTATTTTTACTGGCACAAAATTTTTACTCTCAGTATTATTTTTATGGCCACGATATAAATGTTTCATTAATTAATCTGTTTTTAATTTATAGGTTGACATTGAATTAAACTTGGGATCAACAACATACTTTTTCTCTCCACGTCAAGTACATATTTTGTTAGAACTTGCTTATGGATTGGTATTTCCAGGTAAGTTCACATTTCGCTGTGGGAAAAATTTCCAGTTAATTTGTGTATTAGTTCCTCGAACGCGAACGTTGTTTCCCTGGAGGGTTTTCGGTGCCTTGTGGTCGCCGGCATCGTAAACCCGACTGTATGTGTTGTACGCAGCTCTCCTCTATAAAAGCACATTCGTTGGCCTTCATGTTTCCACCAGACCGTCTCCATGCCACTTCGTTTCCCACTTTTCGCTCAAAGGTCTGAGGTTGGCGCTAATGACTTAGCTGTTGACGCGCCATTAAGCTTCAACCCCCCCCCCAAGGTCTTCCAATCTGACCGTGTTGTCGGAAGGATGTCTGCTCCACCCCTTCATGATCCGGCGACTTCTCATCTGCCCCCGACACCCTTTCGTCACCCTCTTCACCCCGCTGCCACGGAACCTCAAGCTGACCTTACTGACCATGAAGGCATCAACCTTGATTCAGCGTCTGCACTAAATCTGCAATTACAACAAACAAAGGAGAAATCTCAACCTGACCGCCACATTCGTTTCCCAGACGATCCGGTCGCTGACTCAACCACCATTCCTCTCGCTAATTTGCTGAAAACTGTAGAAGAAGTGGTCCTTGATTGTTTCTTATACAAATCCTTAAAGTCCTCGGATGCACCAGTCAGTATTCAACCATGGATTATCAACTGGATTTGGCTCCGCCGTTTGGGACAAAGCTCTCATTTTGGCCAATCTACCACCCTTCTGACTTGCTTACTTCGCAACGGTGGCGCCATCCTGGGGCGAGGAGAGCCCCTAGAGTTAGATAAGGAGCTACTGCCACCCAGGCTGGGCTGTGAATCATCGTTTTTCCACCCATTCAGCGACGGAGCAACAGCAACTAAGAATTTCGACACCTATCTGGAATCCAAATTTTTAACCGCCGAATTTAAAATGGACTTTGAAAAGGCTTTATATCTTCCAAGAAAAGCTGAAATCCACTACTACATTCTTCAAGAAAATAACAAGTGCCTTCGCCTAGGCTTACAGGCTGCTTCCCAAGCAGATGTTTTAAACACGGCCGTAAATGCACTTGTGAGAAGCTTTCGTCCTCTCCATCCCCAACAACAGTGTCAAGAAACTTTCCATCTTGATTTCACAACTCTTCCAAAAGACATGTTTCGCAACATACCACTCAATGAATTAGTTCACCCGTGCTCTCTTCAACAACACCCTTTTTTTCAATCGATCACAATAGAAACGCTCAAATTCAAAAACAAAAATACTCTCAATACGGTATTTTGCGAATTTTCGATAGGCCTAATAGTCCGAGTGGTGTAAATTTCGGTGTCTCCTATCTTCTTCAGGCTTCCTTTCTTGTGCTTGCTTCTGTTTTCCGTGAAGCTTTTTTTACGTGACATAATCCTCAACACCACCTCGAATCTTAACGACTTAATAAAGTTTAAACTTTGCGATCAGCCTCTTCACGAGAGCGACACACTATTTCGTGGCCAGATCTCCAGCCTAGCTCCTCATCTTGATGTTTCAAGAAAACCAAAAACAAATAAGCCGTCAAGTCATCAGAAGAGTTTTCCAAAACCCTACATCAAGCCCTTTCCGATCCATGGAAACAATGAAAACTGGCCAAGACTCGTAGCACAACCTTCTGGAAACTACGCTCGTCGCACTGAGCCCAACCAAACCCACTCACTCCTCTCACCCATTCGGTACAAACAAGACTAATAGACGCAACGAGAGAGGAACAACTCCTGACAGGAGAAGCCGACATTTGTCCCCTGGCAGAAAGAACGTTCACTAACTGGACGACCGGACTGGACTGGAAAGACTGGAGTATCTCGATAGACTTAGAAGATGCTTATCTTCACGTACCCATTCACGCATCCGTTCAACACCTCTTTCGCTTCATGTATCACAACAAAGTCTACCAATTACGTTGTCTGCCATTCGGACTGAATTCAGCACCCGAGATTCTTCACCCTCATCCTGAAACCGGTCCTAGCTTCCCTCCAACAGCACTAGGTGGAAAAATGCGCCTACCTTATCGACTGTCTTCTAAACGACCAAGACCCTGCCAAACTTCTGAACAACAAAAAATACACCATCCATTTTCTCAGTCAACTGGGCTTCGGTGTAAACCTCAAGAAATCGAGACTAACCCCATCACAAGACTACTTCTTAGGAGTCTCACTCAACCTGAAATCTGCAACCGTGATGCCATCACCGTACAGGATAGAAGACATCATTCATCACACACGCCAATTCAGACAACAACCTCAACATTCCATCAAGGTACTAAATTCCCTCATTGGCAAAATCGACTCCATGTCAAATCTTGTCGCCTACGGCAGATGGATGACCAGGCCACGCCACCACTACTGCATCAACGTATGGGGAAACAAACTGCCCCAATCACACTGCCAACAACCAACACATCCGGACTTCCCAATGGAAACCCTCAATTGGTGGTCAGATGCCTACACACTGTCACAAACGGTTCCTTTACACGAACCGCAACACGACCTCCTCCTACAATCCGACTCCTCACTGGAGGCGTGGGGAGCCCACATAGGTCACCACCAAACATAATGAACCTGGACCAAACTGGACCATGATCACATCAACATCCTGGCGCTCAAAGCAATCTTCAGTACCCTCTTTTATTTTCAAGAATTAATCAAAGAGAAAGTTGTACAAGTACAGGTAGACAACACAACAGCAGTTGCCTACATCAAGAAGGAAGGAGGAACGAGATCCCGCAAACTCCGCGAGATAACCTCAGCAATATTCCATCTCTGCATTCAACTGAAAACAACAATCCTGCTACTCCACATACCAGGGAACAGGAATGTGATTGGAGACTCTCTCGCGGAAGAAACCTCCAGCAGGAGAACGGACGTTAAAGAAATCCATTTGCGAATAGCTCTTCAACATGTGGATCACCCCTTTGATAGAACTCTTTGCCATGAGGCACCATTCCAGTCCCAGACGAAAGAGCAACAGCAGTGGATGCCCTGACCTTCCCTTCGGAAAACTTCTACGCTTATCTCTTCCCACCGTTCAAGTAGCATGGTTCCCGCATTTTCTAAAACTCATAATAGATGCTCCAAGAAGTCTTCCTCAAGTGCAGGATCTACTGTCTCAACAAAAACGAACCAAGTTCCACCCGAATCTCAACACTCTACACCTTTACGGGTGGCTACTATTGTCAGACTCCTCAAAAAGCTCCTAAATTTGACATTTTCGATACTGCGTGGTTTTACCAGCCTCATTTCATTTTAAAAAATGGTTAGCATTCATGAAGAACAAGCAAACCGAATCGCAAGCCAAGCTGTTAGAACATTAACAAACAGAATCTACGACAGCCACTGTGGCAATGGTTTCATTGGTGTAACAGAGGGAAAGTCAATCTCATCAACCCCTCCCCCCTCCCTATTGCCGACCTACTGAGATTTTTAAACACCCTTTTCAGCGAAGGACTAAAAGGCTCCACAATCCTAGTCTACCGATCGGCTCTGAACACAGTCTTCAAAGCTGCGGGAAAATTCAAAACTCGACAATTACCGAATTTCATCACTCATCAAGTCTTCAGAAATGGAACGACCAGCCACAAGACGTACTTTTTCAGCCTGGGATCTATCTATCGTCCTACAAGCACTCCTAAAAGAACCATACGAACCTTTACTTAACAGTCTCATGAATGTGCTCACAAGAAAGACAAGTGTACCTGGTAACTCTTGCCACAAGTCTTCGATGCAGTGAAATTCGGGCTTTATCAGCCGACCCAGCTTACTGTGCGTTTGCCCCCGATTTCACCTATTTAACCCCAACTTCAAGAGCTCACTTTCGGACTAAGACACAACGTCCCAACGTCCCTGCGAGCGATCGAAACCGATAACAATTCCAGCGCTCACACATATCGTAGGACATGAACCCGAACGACAGCGCTGCCCTGTACGAGCACTCCGTTACTACATCTCAAGAACCACCAATGACGAACTACGCAAAGGAAGAAATCAGCTTTTTCTACTCTTCCTAAGAAATTTTGGAGTAACTTCAGCGGCCACAAGAGCTCAATGGATCAGACAAACAATCTTAAGCACATACGAAGACTCCGACATCAATTGCAAGGATAATGGCATCATAGTGACTGCACACAAACTGGGGGCAGTCTCCACCTCTTGGGCATTCCACAACTCCATCCCAGTTTCCCACACCCTAACGGCAGCATCATGGCGAAACAGCTCCGTCTTCACATTACATTACTTCATAGAGATGACGAAGCAAGCCAATGGACTACGTCGTCTAGGCACCATCGTTGCAGCTAGATGTGTGATCTAACCCCCTTAAGCACTCAGAACTGAAGCAAGTCCAGATCACCAAGACGGATGCAACACCCTCATCTTTAAACAAACCTCTCTTTACAGGGCCACCCCATTTTACGAAAGAGATCCAGAACTACTGTTCTCCGTTTTCTGAATAAAGTGCGAAGTTTATGGAACTTTTGGGGGAAGCCGGCTCATAACCCTAGGGTGCCCTTCAAGGCGGTGCCCGCCACCAAACTTTGACAAGGTCTGGGTCTGTTATTGCAAAAATTAACACGTTATCTGTTTTCCTACCGGCAACAAGAAACAGTATTTTGCCGACCCTCCTGCCAGTCCAGCCGAAAATAGTGTCTTTTGCATAAGGAAATCAATACATACATAACCAAACCCACCCTACCTCCCCTCTCGAGTCACCCCCTGACGCATTGAGAGTAAAAATAATGGCCAACGAATGCGCGAAAGCGTTTGTATAGAGGAGGGCTGCGCACAACACAAGCGCAGTCGGGTTACGATGCCAGCGACTACACGGCAACGGAAAACCTCCAAGGAAACGCATCGTTTGAGGCACTAATGCAAAAATGTATCAGGTTATATATGTTTTCCGTAGGCAAAAGAAACAACCGGCCTGACATTTGTTAACTTGAGATGTCCAGTATACTATATAATCCTTTGAACGAGCCGTCTTATTTTTTATTTTTTTTTATTTTGACGAGCCTTATGTCAGCCGAAGCAATTAATGCTTGTGTGGCCGAACTGGCTCAATTTTGAACATTACCAGATTTTTTTAGAGAAGAAGAAATCTGGTAAAGGGAGGTGCCAGCCCGTGGATTCGACCCGGGAAACCTCCGATCATCGTCGGGGCCGAAAGATTGTCCAGAATTAGCCAGAATACATCCCATAGCCGCTGAAGGAGCATGGTAGCCTCTCACGCTACCCTGGCCGGCAGTCCTGGCGGGGACTTTGCCAAGGTACCCTTTCCAGGGGTTCGACCAGATCCGCAAACCTCCAGCAACCAGGCTGAGCTCTCTCACAGCTCAGCCACGATGACCACGATGATTTGAAATTTGACAAGAGCGAAACGAATTCGCATTCTCATTCGTAGACTCCTCCTCAATGTGTTACTTTTGGGATCCTTCCCTGCCATATGGCGCTTTGTAAAACCTGTCTTGAATTTTGCCACTTCCACTCCCACTTACCCTCTGTCCTGCTCTCTCCTCCATATACCACTCTTTTCTTGCCTCTGGCGTGGAAGGTTGTCGGATGCAAGTTGGCTAAGATGACAATGACGTAATTACGAAAGCAACGAAGCGTAATGAAGGCCAGCACCTACGAGGATTGACTGGCATATAGTAGCGTGCATGAGGAGGCTAGCTGAAGCAGCTGCTAGCATGTACGGGAATAGCCTTACGCTTGGTAACAAAAAAAGCGAAAAGAGAGACGACGCCCGGTTCAAGAGGCTGCTTGCCAACACGTTCGTAGAGCGAAACAAGATGGTGGTGCACAGAGAAGACGGTGTTGGGTAATGGTGAGACGCAAGAAATGGTAACAGAAACGAGAAATGCACCATACAAACCGAACCATACTAACATTGATATCGTTATTACAAAAAAAGTGGCCAAATAGATTGGCGTATTTACTGTGGAGTTTAAGCGTACTAGTACCGATACAGTGGTGAAATTGAAATGAGTTCCACGGATGCGTCCGTGAGGCGAAACCTCATGCTATATTAAATACAACTTCTTGAAGTAAGGCGGGTACTAGACGCTGGCACATGGCCGATATGGGGAAATAGGCTAGAATGTTTGGAAATTAAAGGAAATACCATCGGAAAGAGGAAAGTGGTTGGTGGAGATGGTGTCGCGAGCTGTGATTAAGGTAAAAGATGCAAGCGGGGCAGTTGGGTAATAATTTAATCCCCGATTTCCCGGTTACCAATCCGGATATGTCACTGTAAGTGATTTTAAATCTCAAGAGATTAAATGAGTATGTGTGCGTGCGGACCTGTGTGTGGAACATGTTGGTAGTGGTGGTGAAACATTTGCGACAAGGCTGGTGGATGGCTAAAATTGACTTGACGCAGGCGTATCATTGCGTTCCGGTCAGGCTGGATACCCAGAAGTTTGATGTTTACCTGGAAAGGGGCGGTGTACCAGTTTCGGGTGTTGGCTTCTGCGCCAGGAATTTTTATGGGCCTGATTAAGGTAGTGCGTTGGTTTTTAGATGAAAGGGTCTTCTGGTGTTTCCCTGTCTTGATGATTTTGGAATCGTCGGTCGGTCGCAAGACAGGTGTGTTGAGACTTGTGCAGTACGCTTGCGACGCTAGTATGGTTAGGTTTCTCAAAAAACTGATTCTGGCAAAGATTGTGGTACATCTGTCTCGTAACGTGCGTTTTCTTGGGATGGAGATTGATTTGGAGCATGGTCGTTGGGCTGGTGCCTCGGAACGGAGTTGGTGGATGCGTACAGCACCTCGTGGTCTGGGCTGTTCCCATACCTGTTTACCCCGTGCCCCTGATTGACAAGTGTGTGTAGAAACTAGCGGAGAACGGCGTCAAACGGGTGGTGTTCGTAACGCCGGTGTGGAGCGCGGCTGCCTGGTTCGTGTTGCTACAGGCAATGCAGGACTCTGGCCCGTTCGATTTGCCTAGTAGGATCGGCCTGTTGTGGGACCCGTATGAGGACAGGGCTGCCACGGACTATTGGAGCCCATGGGTCGTCTGGTGTGTCGGTGCGAGTAACACAGTGTCGTTGGATTCTACTCTGAGAATTTCGATTTTCCTGCGAGAACAAGTTCTCTGGTAGAATTATTAATTTAAAAAAAGAAAACAATTTTTTATGTTTTTTTGGACATTTCTATATTTGCTTATTTATTCTAGATATTGAAGATAACAGCAATGTTGCTTCTAAGAGAGAATCTATGAGCAAGCCGATGGGAGCCATGGACTACGAACGGGTGGAAGAGGAATTACAGAAGCAACTGAATCCTCAGCATCCTGGTTTATCATTGCAGCATCATCATGGCTGGTCCTCACAATCATTAGGTAATGCGTCTTGGGAGACAGATAACTATTCAGGTACCGTATTGGGACGCATATAAACCGGACTTTTTTTGCCAAATTTTTTCGTTAAAAAATGTCCACCTGCTGTTTGTACGCTGTCCTGTAGATAATGTTACTTAAAATTGACATACTTTTATGTAACCACATACAGCATTTTAAAATTTTTTCGTCGACTTCCCAATGGTGCGAACCAAAAATAATTAATTTAAGCCATTTCTAAGTCATTTGTAATTAAACACATTTACATTTTGTACATGAAGACTGGCCAGTGCAGTGACTGATATGTCCTCAAATAAAGAAATTCTCACTTAGTTGAAAAACACTCAGCTGTTGAAGTCTCTAACAAGCAAACTACGTAAGTTGTTGAAAAGGAAAATGCAGATGTATACGTGAAAGAAGAAAGCGCGGGTAGAACATCATACATGAAAATATTATGTACGTACTAGGCCTAGATGGAAACTTGTTATCGGTAGGATGAATTGAGAAATTGGGAAATAAAGTAAAATTCGCAGAAGATAAAGCCTCAGTCATTGATAAAGACATGTCAATGTTTTAACCCTTTTGAGCGTTGCCATTTTTCATTTTCCTGTTGAAAAAGCCTATGGTGAAAAAATGGCCCAATTGCACGCCTTACGAAAATAAATTGTAATAAAAAAATTGAGGGATCTAGGAGTATTAAAATTTGCAGACATAGTAATTATATTGTAAATTATTGAGCAGAAATATAATTGGGACCATCGTCCTACTTTATCATTATTTAAAAAAATCCTGAAGTTTGACTACGTAAAAGCGCTAATGAAGATTTCAACTTGCAGTATTCGGAAAACCTTGGAATGATAACATCCACTTGTTAGTCTTCCGTCAGAACATCTGTTACTATTTCAAAATCATTTTTTGATGTTTTAATACCATACCAGTAGTTTAAAGTTGCTTTACTTCCTCAATATTCACGATCGTTGAAAGCGCACTCCCATTCTTCGTAGGCCGTGGGAACCGGCTGTCCGCAAGCAACGCGCTTCTGATGCGAACTCGACTCGCTTCCCATGACATCGCTTGTGACCGGCCCCCTTCACGATGAACGAACATGTGCCTCGAACGAACCAATCGGCCGTACTGAAATACCATTGACAAAAGTAAAAAAAACTGATAATTAGATACTTCCGACTAAAGGGGCTAGAGGTGCTTCCAACTAAAGTGTAATGCTCCATAGAGCAAGTTCACATGGAACCACAAAGCCTAGAATATGCCTTAGAAAAATTGGATGCCAAATTCTGGAAACAAGCAATGGAAGAAGAAATGAGTAAACCAAGTAAGGGAACTAGTTCCTTGACCAAAGGGAAAAAAGGTGATAAAATCCCAATAGGTTTTAAAGAAGAAATTCATTGAAGACTGTGAACTGTGCTACCAAGCTAGGCTAGTAGCAGGTTTTATGCAAAAAAGAAGGAATCAACTACAAAGAAACTTTCTTGTTTGCCAAAACATGTTAACCTGATAATTTTGCATTACATTGTCCTCAATGTAATGTCTCCCTGGAGGTTTTTCGGTTGCTAGTAGCCGCCTGCTTGCATGTTCCCAGTGTGACTGCGCGACGCAGTCCTCTATATAAGCGAGAGCGTGGCCGGTTCCGGCATTCATTTTTCTCCAGAGGTTCCTACGCGTCACCTCGTCTCTACGTCTCCCGCCTTTCGCAGGAATTCGGATTTCCTTTCGCACCTTCATGATGGCCTCCGCCGAAGGCGACCCGGCTCATGACGTCCTTTCGCCCACTGCTCTGGCTCCGGATGCTGCGATCTTACCCACTCCCCCGCCCGTCCATGACGACCACTGGGCGACCGACTTAAAGCGGGATGCCTACGTCGCCAACGACGATGATGACTCTCTGCCTCAAGACGGTCAACGCACTCCGACTCCACCCGACCTTTCGGCCTTAGAGGAAGACTTATGGCAAGCCAAAGCGCTCTTCCGTGAAGCAAAACGGAAATTCCATGAAGCCTCTTCAAATCACAACGGCCTTTCTGCCAATAACTCACCCATCGACCTTTTATCCAAATCCTCTCGCAGGAACCACAGTGTGAGTCGCAGCGAAGCACATAACCTCGTGGACTCGGTCGTTCGACAGTACGCAAGGACGATGCCCAAGCCTCCACCATCCTGCTCTTCGTCCGCACGCCGGGCCGACACACAAAATGGGTTGCATCTACCATAAGCCACGACAGCTGCAAGCGCCAATCCCCCGTCCCTTCGCACGTGGCCAAGTAGCACAGTCACTCCGTCCCTTCAGCCGCTACCGACGCGCCGCCTGTGTCGTCACGTCGCATAACTTCCCGCCTGCTCCAGCCGCCAAGCACATCCAATTCACAGATGAAAGCACCGACGACCCAACTATCCCGCTAGCTTCGCTACTAAAAACAGTGGAAGAAACAGTTCCCGACTGCTTCCTGTATAAGCCTTCACAATTCGCCGACACCCTAGTCATCAACCGGGGACTCAAGACTGGCTTCGTGTTTGCCCTCCGGGATAAAGATGCCAAACCCCGCAACCTTTTGGGCCAATCCACAACATTACTTACCTGCCTACTTCGGAACAGCGGCTCTCTTTTAGGCAAGGGTGAGCCCCTACAACTCAACACGGAACCCCCAGCCCCACGTCCAGACCGTGAAGCAAGTTTTTTCCGTCCTTTCGGCGATGGCGCCACATACCCAAAGTACTTCAATACTTATCGTGAATGCAAGTTCCTGTGCAGCTCTCAAGTCCGCCAACAACCTAAATGATCAACAAGACACCGCCTTCGGAACCAACCGCTTCATGAATCCGCTTCTTGTTTCGGGGCTTAATCCCCACTTTGGCGCCCCACTTGGCCATTTCTCGGGAACCCAAACCCTTTCGTCAAGACAAATTGGCCTTTCGGCCATACAAAGCAAACAAAAATCAAAGCCCACGTACCCCATCCGAAGAATGGAACAAACCATCAACTTCAACTAAACCCTGTCGTAACGACACCACGAGAACCAGGCCTTTCGGCCGGAACAACAAGCACGCTCCTGTCTCAATCAACGAAGCAACCAGAAACGTACCGCAACCAGAAACGTACCGATCGCCGCAGTCGCTACTCCTCGCCAGGTGGCAGCAGTTCCCACCGCAAACAATGACTGCACCCGGCTCTCCTGTTTCCTGGTCGGCGCAAGACTCCGCCATTTCTATCCAGCCTGGGAAAAGATAACACACAACTTCGAAGTTCTTTCAATCATCAGGAAGGGCTTTCGCCCCATTTTCCAGTCGGATCCACCTCTGGCAAACTCCCCTCCGAAGAATTTCACAGCACCCGTTTCAGAATCCCTTTCGCACTAGATCGATCTTCTCCTTGCAAAACAAGCAATCTTCATAAACCACAACCCGACTCCGGGGTTTTACAGCACCATTTTCACCTGCCCGAAGAAATCAGGCCAAAGACTCATTTTCAACATGAAACCACTAAACAAGTCCATCGACAACCCCCATTTCAAGATGGAAACTCTGGACAGCATTCGCCAATCATTCAAACACGACGACTGGACAATCTCCATCGACCTAGAGGATGCGTACTTCCACGTTCCACTTCACCCATCCTCAACGAAATTTTTCCGGTTCATCTACAACCACCAAGTCTAAGAATTCTGCTGTCTGCCTTTCGGTTTGAACGCTGCACCAAGAATTTTCACCTTTTTTCTAAAACCAATTCTCGCTCACCTACACCAAAATCAAATCCAGGCAAGTGCATACCTCGACGACTGGGCCCTTCACAACCAAGACCCCCTTCGCCTCGAACTAAACAAGGACCACACAATCCATCCGCTAAACCAGTTGGGATTCGGCGTGAACCAATCCAAATTACGCCTCACTCCAGAACGAAGCTTCACTTTCCTGGACGCCTCATTCAATCTTTCATCAGCCACAATCTCACCCTCACTCGAAAGAGTCCAAGACCTCCTACACCACAGTCGTCGATTCCTGAACCAACCAACTTTCTCCCTCCGAGAACTAAACTCCCTCATCGGGAAGATGGACTCGATGGCAAACCTCATTCCCCACCGACGCTGGATGGTAAGACCCTTCCACCACTACCGAATCGACCATGGTCAAATCCTCAACTCAGATCTACAATCACCCTTTCACAAAAACTTTCCCAAAGAAAGTCTCCTTTGGTGGACAAATGTCACAAACCTAACCAAGACAGTGCCACTTCACGAACCCCACCCCAACCAAATCATCTTCACATACGCCTCAAATCACAGCTGGGGAACCCACCTGAACAGCCTAGAAATCTCAGGCACTTGGCAGGAAGACGAATTCCGTCACATCAACATCCTCGAACTCCGTGCAATTCACCTGGCCCTACTTCACTTCCGTCCTCACAACAGAAATTAAGTGATTCAAATACAAGCTGACAACACCACGGCTCTGGCTTACATAAGGAAAGAAGGTGGCACCAAGTCCAGACTACTCCACAACCTGACCTCCGAGATCCTCAACGTCTGCGTCTCAAACAACATAACTCTGCTTCCTCTGCACATTCCAGGAAACAGGAACGTAATTGCGGACTCCCTTTCTCACCGATCACCTCCATCAGGGGAATGGTGCCTCAAGAAATCCATTTGCGAATATCTCTTCATGAGATGGGGAACACCAATGTTAGACCTATTCGCCACGAGGCACAATGCCAGACTTTCCCATTACATCAGCCCGATCCCAGACAACCAAGCAATAGGAATCGACGCCCTCACATTCCCATGGCACAACCTCTACGCATACCTGGTCGCACCATTCAAAGTCCTTCCACAGGTACTGCAGAAAGCCAAAGAAAGCCAAAGCCTCTTCCTCCTCATAGCCCCGTCCTGGCCATTGGCACCTTGGTTTCCACACCTACTGCCTCTACTAGTCGACACCCCAAGAAGCCTCCCTCTTCATCCAGTTCTTCTGTCTCAACAAAAGGGCTCAAAACTCCACCCAAACCTGTCAAGTCTAAACCTTCACGCGTGGCTACTCTCATCAACCTTCTCAAAAAGGCAGGAATTCATAAAGACGATGCCATCCGAATCGCCTCAAAAGCCACAAGAGACTCAACAAATAGAATGTACGACAGCCACTGGTCTAAATGGTTTCATTGGTGTTACGCAAGGGAAATCAATCCAATGGACCCCTCTCTGCCTGAATTACTGAGGTTCTTCCCCGACCTTTTCGACATCGACAAGCTGAAACGCTCAACAATCCTGGTCTACTGCTTAGCTCTAAATACGGTTTTCAAGGCAGCAGACAAAACCAAACTTCTCGAAGACTATCAGATCTCAGCACTCCTTCGCTCCTTCGAAAACGATCGCCCCACAACCAGAAGACTCATCTCTGACTGGGACTTATCAATCGTTTTGCAATCATTAATTGATGCTCCGTACGAACCGATGCAAGACAGCTCCCTTCACCTCCTAACCAGGAAAGCCGTCTGCAGACCCAGCCTACTGCATCTTTGGTCCAAACTTCACGTTAGTAACCCTTCACCCAAGAGCAGGATTTCAACTATCCACCGAACTATCCACCAAAACCTATCACATTTCCAGCCCTCTCCAACTTAACAGGAGAGGAACCGGAACGCCTACTCTGCCCCATCCGAGCACTCCGCTTCTACCTCACCAGAACCCAACACGAACACATCCGTAGAGGCAGAAATCAACTCTTTCTACCCGTTGACCTCCAAACAGAAGAAACCTCTGCAGCAATGGTCTCCCATTGGATAAGGAAAACTATCGACAAAGCCAACCTGAGCAGGGAAAGCAACAGCACACGAAGTCAGAGCAATCTCAACGTGATGGGCGCACCACAACGCTATCCCAATAGAGGAAATCCTACAAGCAGGTTCCTGGCGCCACTCATTGACATTCACCTCCCACTACCTGAGAGGAGAAGGGACTACACCGGCTGGGTCCAATTGTCGCAGCCAGAACTGTGGTCAAGCCCCCTTAAAGCACATTCAGTATGAAGCAGAAGCAAGCCATCCATAGAAGGAAGCAAGACCATCAAACAACGATCCTTTTCAGGGCCACCAAACCGTACGAAAGAGATCCAACTGCATGTTTCATCACCATGTTTTGAATAAAGTGCAAATTTTTACTTAAATAAAAGTTTTGGGGGGGAACGCCTGCTTGCATCCCAGGGTGCCCTGTCAGATCGGTGACCGCCACCACGTTTGACGAGGTCTGCTGATAATGCAAAATTAGCAGGTTAATATGTTTTGGCAAACAAGAAAGAACATTTTGCTGGACCTCAGCCCGGCCGGCTAAAAATGGTTTCTTTTTTGCCTAAAACATACTTAACCAAGGGCATGTCCTGCCTCCCTTCTCGCGTCACCGCCTGACAGACTGAGAGGAAAATGAATGCAGGAACCGGCCACGCTCTCGCTTATATAGAGGAAGACTGCGTCGCGCAGGCGCAGTGGGAACGTGCAAGCAGGCGGCTACTGGCAACCAAAAAACCTCCAGGGAGACATTCCATTGAGGACAATGTAATGCAAAATTAACAGGTTAAGTATGTTTTAGGCAAAAAGAAACCATTTTTAGCTGGCCGGGCTGAGGGCCGGGAAAATGTTCTTTCTCATCGGTCATAAAGCTTAAATCCATAAGGACACTAATAGCCATTGCTGTCGAACTTGAATGGAAAGTTCATCGACTGAACATAACTGCCACCTACTTAAACGGAACGCTTCTAGAATAGACTTATATCAGGGGGCCTATAGAAAACAACAGGAGCGTGTGTGGCTAGTCTATGTTACTAGTGCATAATTTAGTACGCTGTGCTAACGCCAGAAGGAGCAGCAATACTGTGCCTGCCCCAATTGGTCTAAAATCGAAATTGAAACGTAGCACGCGAAGCAGACGTGTACCTCAAAAGTTATGCTTTATTTTATTGTTGGCATGAGCAACTTGCAAACAACGGATTGTTTGTTAAGTTTATTTTATTATTACTTTGACATTGTTTCTAGGGATCGACCGGATACCGTTTTGTCAGTGGCGGATCGGTTCCGGGTCTTGGTTCCGGATCCGGGCCGGTACCGAGTAATTCACACACAAAAACGAAATAAAGTTGTTTCTACTTGCCGGCCAGAAAATATACACTACCTGTAATTTTTTTGCATTCAGTTCCTGAGTGCTTCCTACCCTTGAGAAATCAAAACTCTTGCGATGCGCCCAGCTTGGACACCCACCTGCACATGCGCGGGTCCTGCATAAATGGTGTTACGGCGATAGCTAGCTATCTCTTTTCCTCCAGCCTCCGACTTGGTCACATCGCTCCCGTTACCCGCTATCTTGTTCTTTTCTTCGTTCGCCGTTCGTTGTTTGCCGTTCGTCGTTCTTCCAAGTTCATCGCATCGTTCGCTATTCTTCCCGGCCAGTCGGTAACGAATTCTGTCACCCATCTCTCGTTGCTTCGAGTTCCTGCTGGTCACTGCCGCTCGCCGCTACACGCATTTCACGACCATTGCTCCGCCGTTCATCATTGAAAAGCCCATTCAACTACGCCCATTCGCATCCTCAGCCGTTGTTCGCTAGTTTTATCTCCGCCATCCTGTTTGAACCACATCGTTCACCAATCCAAGCCGGTAGGAAACCTTCTGTACGCCGTTCATTTGCTTGGCGTTTGCCGCTGCCGCCCGTTCGCAAGCTGCCGCTGCATCAACATCGTTTCTCGGTGACCGTTCACGTTCGTTCCTTCGTTCCCTGGTCATCCCGACAAGAAGAAGACTTCCACAGTTGAAAACTTTCATTCTTGCTCGTTCGTTCGTTCGTTCGATTGGCAACCACTCACCGTTCGCTGCATCGTTCGCCAGAATTCGACCTGCTAGCATAAAAAGCCCCAGAAGCCGTCCCTCCCTCAGCACACGCTCAACAGATCTCAAAGCCAGTGGTAGCTATGCCAGTCGGTAACAGAGATGTCCCTGTCCAAATGTTGTCATGCCGGGCAAAGGTAGTGGTTCGTATTAGACTAGTGTTATTTTAGAAAAATTAAACTTTTGGACTTTTAATTCAAAATTTATGGTTTTAACTTAACATCAACCTAAAATCTTTGAGAATTATGGGAGGTGACGCCATCGGCATTTCTGGTCCCCCACCCCCATAACGTCAGGGTTCACGGTCCCTTTCTAAAAACCAGCTTTTTTTCACTGTGTTTATTATGAACTTAATCTAAACACTAAATAATCTGAAAGATAACTTAGATTTGCTGAAGCCGCGACTTCAATGGTTCGATACCCAGTATTAAGTATTTTCTGATGAATTGGAAGATTTGATCTTAGGTCGGACTTAAGAAACATAGTCTTGGGACTATTTTCTGTAATTCCCGCATTTTGCACTTAATAGAGGATTCTGGATTGATCCAACTGAACATTTTCTTGTCGAAGTTATTTTTCTTGTCGAAGTTATTGCGAATTTAATGTGAATTCCTGTTGAATTTTTATTGTAAAATTCCTGTTGCTTTTTATTTAAAGCTTTCTTGTAACGCTAGTGCTAAGTGTAATATCAACACACCGAAACATTCGCCAACTTAATCGCACCGAATAATACTTTGGACGTTAAATGAAAACTTGAACATTGCTACCGAAAGTAGCAATGTTCTAGTTTTCATTTAACCTTTGAATTATTAGTCGGTGCGATTAACTTGAGGGATGTTTTGGTGTGTTGATATCACTCCTTTGAAGGGCCAAACCATTCGGAACTTGGCGGCCCCTTTTACCAGTTTTGGTTTTTGATATGATTGAATTTTAGAGTATAGAGGCCATCCCACAAGACGAGTTAAAAGTACAAATTGCACACTAACCTCGGCTCGAATTTTTCGAGTATTGATCTTTTGATTATCACACTTTGCCTGCTAAGTTAACCGTGGCAGATCAGTAAGAAGTGCGGTCTCACATCCCGGCACCTCTGCTTCCAAAACAAAATTACGCCTGAACAGTATTTGCTATTCTTTGTATGTAAAATTTTTACCCTCTAAGTTAACCGTGGCAGATCAGTAAGAAGTGCAGTCTCACATCCCGGCACCTCTGCTTCCAAAACAAAATTACGCCTGAACAGTATTTGCTATTCTTTGTATGTAAAATTTTTACCCTCTACCCAGAATGTTACTACAGATTTCTGTGTTTTTCTTTTCTCCAGATGATTCTGATGAGGATTTTCTACCTATGGTCTCTCCTGCCATGACAACGAGCACTGGGTCAGAATCGGTTACATTTGGTTCAGACTTGGAAATGTCCACTAGTAGCATTGCCAGCAGCACAACAAAAACACGTTCTGGTGAGTCAACTGCCTGAAGCTGCATTACATGTTACGTAACTCCAGCTGTGGTTACTAAGGCTGTACCGATTCCGAGCTGCCGAGCAGAGCATGATCGGCAATGCTTGGTAAACCGAGCAATTACGTCCATTTAATTGAGCAGAGTGGTGCAGATCACGTCTGGTCTTGGCACACAATCCTGGGGATGATGGACCTTGAACGCGAGCTTCATTCTGGTGGTTATTCAGTTCCAGCACCAGTCTATGATTATGGTCGTTACATTGTTCCTGCTGCAGGAAGGTTAAACGGCTACTATAAAATTCAATACAGGAACAAAATTTACCGGTAATTCGTGCAGATAACTACTTTAATGTATGCTTTTTCGGACATTTGCTTTCATATTACACTTGGTAACCGGTCGATACATTGATCGGTATGAAGTGTAATTCCAATACAGCACTGATCGGCTCGGTTCTGGTCGGTGTGCCAGGCACTTTTTAGCGCTCGGCAGGAAAAAATGTGCTCGGTGCAGGCTTACTGGTTACTAAAACACAAACTGTTGGCTGTTACTCTACAAGTGTATCATTGGTTGATCATAGTATTGTAGTTATAAAATTATAAAAAGGGGCGGCGG
>JAHWFP010048268.1:1225-11495 GCA_023313725.1 Lithobius niger | reverse complement strand
ACTTTGCATGATGAGACAACTCTGGATTTTCCCGGAATTGGGCACCACCGGTTTAAATTAGTGGATAGCTTCTCATCCTTTTTTTTGGTAACCATTTTTTTCTAATAGGCAAAAGACGGGCGCAAAGCTGTCCTTCCTCATCTCATTGAATGTTACACGTGTTTGGATGTAGCAACTGCAACTTACCTTACTGACGCTTACAAAGAACGTTCCAGGCTAGAAGTTTTGAAATCTGTAAGTTGAATTTAGCAATTCCATCTCTAAATTGTATTCTTTGCTTCCGATGTTTGGGATTTTTACTTTCTATCCGAAAATACTTCTTTTTCTAAAATTTTCTTTCCACTGTCAAACAATTCCAGTGTTTCCCACCGCTAGTCTGCCTACCCCCACGCGCATCGTGCATCCCTGTATTTCAAGTGGGTTAGAAGTTCAGATTTTTCTTCGTACTTCAGGTGAAATTCTGTTTCAACTTAACGAAGTCCATTATAACAAAAATTTTGGTTTAATGAAAAAATTGTATGGTCCCGGCCAATTGCCTACTCTAACAATAAGTATTAAATAGATCTCATTACAACGAAATTCGGTATTACGAAAAAACCAGTACAACGATAGTATTTTTAACTCCGTAGTTGTCAACGAACGGCCGCAGTGAAAGTAATAAGCACGCCAGGAAACGTATAAACGTAAATATTTAAAGTTGTTTTATGTCCTCAAAATATAGATGATCGTTGACAGCATTGGCACTTCCAGAGTCCATCGTGTGTTCCTAGTCGGCCTTTCTCAAAAGACGCGAGCACACTAGTTCCGATGTAGATGACCTTGACTCGCTTTGCATGACTTCACTTAATGAATGGCCCCTTTATGTTCAACAGTCGCATGGTACGAATCAACAATCGGAGCTTGTGTTAGTAAAGGCGGTGCTAAAAGGAAGCGACATGAACATCAAATTGTAACAAAATTTGACCTGTAGTGAGTTAAAAGCCTTAATTTTTTCTTGGTTTTGCTAGCCCTTGGCAAAACAAAATGAAACCTGAATACAGTCCTTAAAGGGTTAAAATAAAATGGGCATTTCTTAAAATTCGTTACTGAAAAATTAATAAGAGTAGAAAAATTAAGTCGAGTGTGACTTAACATTTCAAAACTTGGATACTAATGTTGGTAAGATACCAACTTGTTTAATTTAACCCTTTGCGTGCCTATCAGATGTACGGATATGTCATTGTCTGGCAAATGTGTGGTGCCTACTTGACGTACGCGATACGTCAAGTACGCACCACACGTTTGCCAGACAATAACGTATTCGCATTTTGTTTCTATTGTCTCTGTAGCACGGGTTTGGCAAAGCAATGTTGGTAGGTTGTTACAATGGTTAATTGTCTTGAGTTTGGTTAACAGATGGCAGCCCAAATCGGTGCCAATGATTTGTTTATTTTGAATATACCAATCGTATTACAGGATTTCCGGCACGATGCGAAGTATCGACCATGCATGCCAGGGCGTGAGTTAGTGCGCTTCATTCAACAATAGCTACGAGTAAACGTTTAGTTAGTGAAGTCACATGATTTTAGCGAAATTTGTGCTGAGTTTGGGTGTAAAGTTTTTTAACACAGAAAAGGTGACTCTAGTTCAAAATGTAGGTGGGGAAACTTTGTTTCACGAATTTTCGACAAACATTCATCAACACAACTCGCTTGTCTTCATCAGGCATATACTACGGGGTTGTTTGAGTTTGAAATTACATCGTGTTGTTGGTTGTTCTCGTTGCGTTCAGGCTGGCGACCACTGATCTTGTAGCGGTGCTCACAGGTCCTTGAGGTGCCTACTGTTCTACACCGACATCTGGTGTGGTCTCGGGAAAGTTGGAAGTACTTCGGGTGGCCGTTTTTACTTTTGCGGAGAAAAACTAGCATAGCAGTTACTACTGCACGGTCAGGAATAGAGCGTCTATGTCCTATCTAAAGTTTAGCACTATCTAATCGTTGGTTCACTGCCACCAGGTGGGTGGTTTAATTGCTAACCTTAGGCTTTAAACAAAAATGATTTGTTTTTAGATAGAACACTAGCAAATTAAATCTCTCTAGAAGCAAACCGAGTTTAAAACTACTCTCGGTTTTAATAAACAGGGGAAAGAAACACTTTACATGGCAACTAGTCTTTACAAAAATAGCTTTCAGTGAAAGCACACAATTAAATTACAAGAATAAATTATCGGCTACAAATTTCAAAGTAAAATTCACACTTACAATTTCGAATAGAAAATGTTCTTTGGTGTTACCTAAACACCTCTAAGTTAGAAAAAGTACCTCACAATTTCAACCTTAGTCTTAGTTCAAGATTATGTTTCAAGGCATCTTGCATAAGATCAAATCTACTTATTCACATTAGGTCAAGCTAGCAATAATCAGGGCCCTACCATCGAAGTCTGTGCTGCTGTAATTATGCTACAGGACCTTGGTGATCTCAAAATAAATGCTTGATTACATGTTGTAAAACAAACAGAAAGAAAGCCGGTTTTTAGAAAGGGGACCTTAAACTTTTAAGTTATGGGAGGGGAGACCAGAAAATGCCGATGGTTTTAACTACCCATAATCGTGAATCCAAAGTCAAAAGTTAAGTTTAAATCTTTAAAATAAAATTTAGAAATAAAGTTCCGAAAATTAAATAAATCTAAAACTAGTTATTTAAACTACTACCTTGCCCGGCATGGCAACACTCGGACTGGGGACATCTCTGCTCCGACCGCCATAGTAACGTCTGACTTGGAAATTGAGCTATGCTATGGCTGCAGCCTTGCAGGACTGTTTTATACCAGCTGCCTGGCAGCAAGGGAGGAGGAAAGGGCGGACCTGTAGGAGAGTGGGGGGAGGGAGGGTAGAGGGACCTCTTGAGGAGGAGAGACTGACTCATACCGGCCAGGCTGTCAATACCTACTGCAAGTGGGCATGGCAGCACGGACGGGCAGGGTAGCTTTGTGCTCTGAGTGGAGGGGAATTGAATGGAGTGTTTTGATTGGAAGGGAAGATCTGCAGCTTGCAGGGCAAAAGGAATTGCCGACATGGGACCTTCAGAGGCCTGAGTTCTGAAAGTGCAAGTGAGTTTGGAACTCATAACAACGTGAATAGGCCTATAAATAAAAACTACGATATTATGTATCGCAACTATTGAAGGAAGGGGGAGGGGGAATGAAGTGTTTCGCTCAATTCGTTTTACAAACGTGAAATTTTAATAGAAGGAATGTTACAACAGTCAAAGCTCTGAAATAAATACAAGATAAACACTTTTGGAAAAAAATGTCCGGTAAAATTCGAAGGAAAGTTTTGCCGAGTTCAGTAGTGTTCAGAGACCTAGTTTTTGCTAAACTGTTGCCCAATTAAAATAAAATAAAAGGTTAAATATACCAGCTTATTCCCTGAATGTTAGAACGCATGAAAAGTTGTGAAGTATTATTGCAGCCGCTAATAATAACAATTACAGTCGAAGTTTTCATAATTAACTTGGCCATTGCTAGAATAAAAACATCAAGTGTTGGGTTTTCAAATACATGTATGTGAGGCTAAATACCTTCTAAACAACATTAAGCTGGTTGGCTTTATGCCTGCAAAAGAAATAAAACTAATTACAATTTTTTTGTATAAAGTGTTGAAAATGGCCGTTGAAGATATGCGTGCGGCGCCTGTCATTTTGGTGACCTTTTCAGAATGATGTAGAGAATTTTTGAAGAGG
Source organism: Lithobius niger (assembly GCA_023313725.1). Classification (NCBI taxonomy): domain Eukaryota; kingdom Metazoa; phylum Arthropoda; class Chilopoda; order Lithobiomorpha; family Lithobiidae; genus Lithobius; species Lithobius niger. Next base: position 7,772 of record JAHWFP010048268.1, on the reverse strand, counting down.
AAATTTAAAGTTCTGTTTTCGCAGAAGTCTTCGGAAAGTTCAGGTCTATTAAGGGCTGCAAATTTCAAACGTTTTGGTCCATTTTTCACGGAGATGTGGGTTGTTGAAAACGGAGGTCTTTATAGGCCTATTGAGCGCTAGTGAAAAGATAGTTCGTTGCGAAAACGATAAACCCTCAGGTTTTTGATCTTTTGAGCTGAGGTCTCCTGTCAAATCTGATGGTGAAGACTAGCTTCTTTAGAATCTGTAAAGGCCACTGATCTGTAATCTTTATCAAAATCCATCTCACTGAGACTGGAGATGAACTCGCCGGTGTGCTTTATGTTATGTTGGCCCCATATGTACTTCTTGTACTAACCTAAAGCACACCGGCGAGTTCATCTCCAAGTTCAGCGAGGGTGATTTTGACACAGATGATACCAGCCTTATTCCCAAGCATTTCACACCAATTCCTCCTTCGTAGGTTTGACCACACCGCGAAAAGACTCAAATATCACCACCACAGGTACAACAATTCAGAGCACTCCTCACATTAGTACTCTCGTCCATCTATATGAAATTTGAGGACCAAATATTTCAACAAGAAAAAGGGTTACCAATGGGCTACTCTTGCTCACCTGTGTTCGCAGAACTAGTTCTCCAATACCTGGATGAATACATACACCAAGCCCGACCAAACCACAAATTCTGGAAACGATTTGCAGACGACATCTTCTCTGTGCAAAAAAAGTGAGCTTCAAGACATGCTCTCACTCCTGAACAACTGGAACCCAGACTACACCTTCACCATGGAAACCGAGAACAACCAGTGTCTTCCATTTCTCGATGTCCTAGTCACACACACCAACAAGAAAGTAAGCTTCCAACCTTACAAACAAAAACCTACAACCACCCACAGGAGGATACCATACACATCTGGCCACCCCACCACCCAACTCCTAGCCATTGCACAACAAGAAATGGTACGCCTAGTAAGGAACTCCTCCAGCAACAACATAGCCACCACTCACCTTTTTCAGTAAAAACTAAACACCTCAACTTGGGATACCCAGCAGCCATCCTCAACCAAGCCTTCAAACAAGCACTCACCATTTGACGTCGCACTCCTAACAACAACCCAACAGAGGAAAAAACGGCACCTGGAAACAGTGAACCCCTAACCAATATTGGCCTCACCTACATTCGTAGAACCACGGAAGACTCTAGCACAGCAAAATTTCCAAGGATTTACTAGAAACTCCCATAACTTAAAACAGATGCTACGAAACAGAACCCCACCCAATGACAGCCCTCCCCCTCACACCACAACAGCTCCACACAGAGAGAAACACGAAAGTCCACAAAACTTACCAGAAACTACACATAAATACCAAACACGCAGCAAAATAAAAACGAACGTGCCACCTCTTGACGACCTCCCCTGTTCCCAAGTGCAAATACCACCTACAGAGACCCCACGTGACACCTTAGCCCCAAAACTGCCCCAAAACATCCTGCACAGTCTACAAAATTCCATGTAGAGAGTGCCCAGCAATCTACATAGGAGAGACCAAAAGAGACGTCATCACAAGAATTCGTGAGCATATAAGTGCCACGAGATCGGGGGACAAAGATAATGGTGTAGCCATGCACCACGAATCCACAAAACACGATATAGCATGGGATCAAATCAAAACAGTGGTCCACTCCAACTCCAATCGCGATAGACATTTAAGGGCCCTGGAGGCCATAGCCATAATTCAGTCTGAAATAGCACAAGTTCCCCTCATGAACATTTAACCCCTAGCGTATCCAAACATCTCCCACTTGATCCACCCACACCTATCTTCTCTGTTACAAGAAAATTGGGGAGCAACAGGATGCTTGGCTCCCAGCTGGCCTTTACAGATCAGTGGTCGCCAGCCTGAATGCAACGAGAACAACCAATAACACGATGTAATTTCAAACTCAAACAATCCCGCAGTAGAAGCGTGATGAAGACACGTTTCCCCAGAGACATTTTGAAATAGCGTCACCTTTTCTGTGCTAATTCACGAATTTCAAAGTATGAAACCACACGCACTTTTTGTGTAAAGTTATATTTCCAAAATGCGTTATGACTTAGAAGACTGTTTTATACCCCATCAAAACGTATAGGGCCTACATGAAATATTACGAAAGGTAACGCAAATTTTGGCTACCCCACATTCTAGCTGGTGCATAAACGTCGTAGGCCATGGATTACGATTACACTAAAATTCCTGATGTTTTTGTACGTAGTAATGCATTATAACTTTGAATTCTGAACCGGAATTCTGTCGTGTGTGCTATGAAAGCCAAAAATGAAGTGAAACGCTTTTTTGTGGGTTTAGTGTTCTTAAAAATCCGGCTTTTGTATGGAAGATTGCATACGAAGATAAACTTCTGACCAGGTAGGATAAATATTTGTCTATTTTTTCATTTATTTCAGGCAGATTTGGTGATTTTACTATTGTCCTTCAAAGCAGTTTTTCTTCATGTGTAAACCAAAATTTAGTGTGGTCATAATTTTTTTGTACTTGTGTAAAAGTACAAAAAAAAAAACACTGAAATTCAGAAATATCAAAAGGCAAACGATATTGCATCCAATTTGTTAGTACAGTTTAGTATGTGTCTCCTTACAGCATTGCTAGTTAGTGTTCCTATTTACGTTAATCTTAATTTTTGTTTCGTTTGTCTATTATTTTATAAGCATAAATAATAAATTATATTATAACAATACGGAAGGGTTATACTAAAATGTCAGCGCTATCGAACCCCAATGCAATGCACACTCCTGAACAGAGTAAGGGATCGTTGTTGGCAACAGTGCGCTGGTTCCTGCTGGCAAACGGCGTGCAGGTGCGTCAGTGAAACCGTGGCAGTGAACGGGTTAACAACAAAATTTTATGTGGAATGTACCATTTTCCATCATAGAAACCCTCCTCGCTGTGTTAACTGGTTTGGGATATCCCTCTTGCTTACGGCACTTTTTAACCCTCATTTGTATAAATTCTTACCTAATTTATTCAAAAAATCGCGTCAAACTGTGTCACTTCCGGTTCCCATATTCCCTGCTCCTATGCGTTTACTCACCTCTGTTTCTTTTGCCGTCTACGCGAACGGTTGCGAGTGTAATTCTGCTGCATTTGGGCGGGTTTTCAGCGAACATTGTTCGGAGATTTGCAGTGACGTTTTTCATTCTCAAAATGCCAAACTACAAGGACAAGCGCAGGGCAGGTGCCATCCGTGTGGATTATCATGGCGATGTTGCAAATGAAGGTAGTATGCGGACGCCGGACGCTGACATTTCTGTAAGTAAAACTAAAGAAAAAATTCAAGATGGTGGCGGTGTTAGAAATAGAAAAGGCACAAGAAGCACCCACCCACCCATTCAAACAAACATCAACAATTATCGAACAAGCATATTAAAACGAGATTTGAACGCATTAAGGGATGGGGCACAAGCAACATGAAAGGGAAGGACATTGCAGGCATGGACAACCCGTTCCGTAAAGACTGGAAGCGAAGTTTAGTCCGGGACACAGTACCACAGATGTGAAAAGCATGGCTACGAGTAAAATTGAAATTCAGAAAATTCGGTGAAAAAAAAGATCAGAATTAACGTTAAGGGAAGGGGGATTGAAGCTTAATGGCCCGTCGACAGCTAGGATGAAAGCTAGTTAAAGTTAAGGATGTTATGAGTACGTTGGTAAGTAAGAATCGTGTCCGTACGATGAAAGCGGTTTGGTAGTAAGTTGAAGCTTATGTAGGCGGTGTGGGTAGGGCAGAGAACGAATGGTGGGACACCAACGTTAGGCCTATTGCCACTGCTTTGTCTGCGGGACCCGTGATCCTGTGGGGCTGTTTAGTAGAATCGATTTCGGCTTTATTATTCGGTGATTATTAATTTGATGATAGTCGTCGACGTTGGTCACGTTTTGAGAATGAGTCAGCACGAGGCTGCAGGGAGGAAAGTGATTTTGTTGGCGTTGATGGTAGACGTGACTGTGGGTGTGGGGTGAATCGTTGGACAGACTGCGTGGAAATGTAGAATTTGAACGATTCCCGTGTAAGACCGAGGAGGTCCCCGATGGTTAAGTGGATTTGGTAAACGAGGTACTCGTTGGAAGCGCAAAATTACCAGATGTGGTAGTGATGAAACACCCAGTGTGGGTTTTGGAAGGCCAAGGTGTTACCAGTGGTGGTCATAGCATAAAGATGCTGGCTTTCAGTGGGAGAAAGGGAATCGATCTTAGACAGATCTCCCGGTGTGTACTCCCAGGGGACGCCATCAACAAATTTTTATGCGCTAGTTACAGGGAAAGATAACCCCAGTATTGCGCTCAGTTTACTCAAGCGCCCGTCGGAGGTATTTCCGTTATCGGATCTAGCTAAGAACATTGTGGAAGTGGATATCGCATTTTCGACTAACAGACTTTATGGGGCAAAGTGGGACAAATGGGTGTCATGGTAAAAAATAAAGAAAATGAAGTCAGAAATAGCGACGATAGTGGCGTGTGTGAACTTTCTGCAGGGTTCAGACAAAACCTGGAGAACCTGGAAGTCTCAGGGAAAAAGAAAATAGAGCCAAAATCTCAGGGAAATTTCAGGGAAAACAAACAATTTTTGAGAATCAGGGAAACGACAGGGAAATTTGAAAAAAAAAAATGCTTTTGTGTCTGATCTCTAAGTTCCATTGAATTAGCAGATCAGAAACAAAATCCTAGGCTAGTAGCAAATATTTTAATTTATGCTTTAATATGTTCAGGTGTTTTAGATATAACTTCAATAAACCAAATCTTAGGCTAGACCAGCATCTGTGATGAAAATGCGTTTAGTCCCATCTGGACTAGTCTCTGAAATAGTTATTTTTTGGGACGTTGAATTATTTTCGTACAAATATTAATAAAAACATTAGTTACTGCCTGTTTTCGTAACTAAACATCTTGTATGCACCTGGAAATTGCTATTGGATGAACCTGGAAATATTTTTTCCAGAATAAGCGCGTGCTTTTGAAATTTGTGTACTTTTCAAAATGTAGTTTTGGTCATTTTTTAGTGTGGTAGGACAACTTCTGAAGAGGGTGAACGGTGTAGTAACTTCACCGAAGATTCAAGTAAACATTGGAGTGGTGGTTACTGGAACATCATGGTGGTTACTGGTGGTGTATTTTCTTGGACTCTAGACTTCCTGTTCCCCAATACGTAGTCATTAGGAACTTGGAATGCGTGGCCCACCAACTGAGGAGTTTGCACCCGCCGAGAGCTTTGAGCCTGAAGTGTCTAACACACGAATTGACTATGCTATTGGCGATAGCAGCTGGCAACAGAGCCAGTGAATTAGTGAATTTGGACAGGTGTGATGTCGAAAGTGAAGACGCAATTTTTGTAGTGCAAAAGCACAAGACCGCCAGGATGGGAGTACCATATTTGTTCATAAGACTCAAGAAGAATGACGAAAGTTGTTTTTGACGCTCTACATTATCTATCTGCATGCATCTGACGGAAGAGCCCACTGCGGGATAAGTTGGCCCTGTGGAGAATGCTAGTCCTACCCTAACCAACACCCTAACATTGCACCATATATACTATATATATATATATATATATATATATATATATATATATATATATATATTATAGTATATGTATATATACTATAGTATATAGTATTATATTATATGTTATTATTGTATATTATATTATATTATAGTATACATATTGGGGAGAAGCAATAGCTCTGGGTCCGAATTTGTAAGATTCGGAAACTCTAAATATTAAATTATATTGTAGCGGCGTCGACCCAAAACAGTGTGCCGGCAAACGTCACTAATCGTACTGGTGCGGATACTGTATTGCAAAGTTAGGCTACTGGTCTTACTTTCCAATTTTGCTGGGTTTCAGGACAAGCATAGCAGGCCACTATTCAAGGAGGGAGCGACGTTGCGGACTAATAAAACTAACCTAACTTGGCAAGCGGTAATTCTTTGCTGCCACCATGGGAAAAAACGTGTATTTACTAGCAGTTAACTTTAAACTAAAATTTTCTAAGGTTAAGTAACTAAGTAAATAAGGTTTGGAAACACACTGAAGCTCTATTTACATTTATTGAACATTGGTTAATAAAATATTTACAAAACAGTGTTTAGTTTGCAGTTTCATTTTGGTTACAAAAATTCTTGGTTTCAAATTTCAGCAACAACAAAAAAAAATCGTTACGTAAATCATGCTTAACACTCAAGTATCAATAACGATCAAGAAATTTCACAAACTTCAACCTAGAAGTACATTTTCGCAAAAATGCAAGTAATATTGAATAAAAAGTCAACTCACATGAGGTCACTGATGACAATTCACATGCAACCTTTAGTTGTCTGGTTAAGTGCTAGTCTTTGGTTTTACTTTGGAAAAAAATTCACGTTTTGAAAGTGTTAACTTGAAACGGGAATGAATAAAGTTTTATAAAATCATCCCAAAAATTATTTCAGCTGCAAAAACTTACCCCGATCGCGATAATTAAGTTTAAGTTACATTTAAGTTTTCAAAT
>JAHWFP010048267.1:0-28527 GCA_023313725.1 Lithobius niger | reverse complement strand
AAAAAAAAATGTTTCGCTTGACAACGGGATGAACAATCCCGAAACGTCGCATCTTACTGTATAAACATGCACTTGCTTGCTTTTTAACACGTTGAAGTTTTCATCTCTTATCCGCATCCTTAGGAGCAAAGATGCCCAGTGAGCCAGCACTCATTGCAGGCCAGAAGCCATCATTACTATACTCTGTTACTCTGTTGATAAGCCGTCCAACCTACTTCCAGGGGGGTCTATTCCGAGATTTTAGCACACTGCTTTCCTATTGGCTGCTGATTTTTCTGCTTCCGCTCACGTCACAATACAGCTCAACAGCTTGGGCACAAGTCAAACCGGAAATACTCCAGCGTGCGTGCCTTGCCTCCTGTGAAGTCACGTAATAAGCTTGGGAGTGACCAACCTTACCATATACCATATAGGAATATGGGCAGCAAGAATAAAGCTCTTCAATAATTTCTTTTTTATTTTATATATGTATATAGTCAGTTTATTTATCCACATTACATACCGAAATCCGTGGGTTGCATTATATTAATCTGACTGAGGTTATACATTTATTCAACAAAGAAAAATAAAAAGCATAATAACAACACACTGATTCCTTGAAGCACTATTTTTCCAAGACCTACATTCTTAAAAGTCCTGTATTATCATTTTGTTAGTAATTTTTTTTTGTTAGTCACTTTTTATTATTTTTTAGTAACCATTTTTTTTCTTTCTTGATCTGTTTAAATCTTGTTTGAGACAAAAAAAGATTGGGTAGCTGAGTAAAGGTCCAAAGAATATAATTTTGCATATTCCTCATTCCATTACAATTTTTCGCTAAAGGTATTTCAAATCTCAGACTTTTGCATCGTAGAATTAGTTATAATAATAAAAGAACGTTTGGTGCGGTAGCACGCAGGTAAGGATTAAAGGACCCTGGAAGGTCGCTAATATCCAGCCTAAAAGTTGTAAACTAAAACAATAAAATACATGACACCGTTGTAATGAAAGTTAAAATTTGAAGTGAGAAGTAAATCTATAGCTATTTACAATTTTTCAAAAATGTCCATAATAATAATAAAAAAAAACATGGAGCCAACAAGCAATATAGCGTGGCAGGACATTTTGAATATAAAATAAAAAATTTCCACAATGTTCGAAGTTTTCCAGAAGGCTTGTGAGCCACTGATACCGTATCAAAAATCCAAAGAGGGAAGTAAAAGTAGATTTTAAAGTAGACGTTTGTAGCATTCTACGGATTCCAACTTCCGTGGGCATGCAAACCGTTTCGGAACTAAGGGCATTCCAAACTAGGATAACTCACACAGCAAAGAAATATTTTCGACAATCAAGACCTGATACCTGAACCGCTCGTCACCATAACCCAGAGTACAATAAACGTGTGGTGCCAATTCCAAAAAGGTAAATCAACATCAATTAAAACCATGTAGCATTTTGTATGTCAAAATTAAATCAAAACGAAGTTTGCGCAGTTCGAGCAATTCTAAACCAACTCACGATAATTTACCCCATGGAGACCCGGCAAACTCCGCGTAAATTTAAACTGGACCGACTCAATAAGGTCAAAGTCCCCAACCAAATAAGAGGACCAAACTGGAGTCTCGCACTCCAACAGGTAGGCACAAAAACACGGAAGGCCCAACAATTGGTCGCAGCATTTCTCTACGTAGAACACCTATCTGCAACTGCTAAACGGAGAAATGCCAACGCACTAATCTTACTGCAATGACGATTTTAAGTCCTGTGAACGCCACACGCCAAGGTCTCTAATTTCCGAAACAGAAGGTAGTACTTCACTAACCAAGAAAAAGTTTAAATTTAGATTGCATGCGCCTACATGGAAGGACTAACACTTGACGACTATAATTGGCGACCTCTGCGATTTCCAACTCCAGTTCAACGGACCGTGAAGAAATGTTTTCTACATCAATCTTACATCATCAGCAAACTTGAAACCAAAACTACACGAATTAACAAAATAGAGGTAATTTATAACAGATTACAAATAGAAGAGGCCCGAGCACTGACCGCCTGTGGAACCCCACAAGGGACCAGTGCCTTAAAAAATAAAGGGATTTTTCAACAATTACCTTTTGGTAACGGTTATGTAGGAAGGCAGAAAGCCGAGCCCACAGTAGTACGGTGATGTTACACCCACTCAGCTTTAATAGAAATTTCCGGTGAATAACAGACTCAAAGACCTTTTTAAAATCAAAATAAATATTGTCTCAAGGTGCCCTTGCAGCTAACGCACTGGTCCAACGATCAAGGACTGTCAGCAGCTGATGTGTAGTGGACCTACTGGGAAGAAACCCAAACTGGTCTTGTCGAATAATGGCAAATTTCTTCAAATAACTCAAGAGTGTGTCTCAAATGATGGACTCCCATTACCTTACAAGCAATGCATGTCAAGGAAATAGGTCGATAATTGAGTGGGTTGGAGAGGGAACCATTCTTAAAGACCTGGACTACAATTGCTCCACTCCAACATTTGGAAGTTTTCCTTGCTAAATGATAGAGTAAACAACATGGACAAGGGATAGCTAATTTCCAAACCAATTTGTTTGAGCAGGAATGGAGAATAGCCGTCTGGACCACACGAACGACTTGGTTTCATTTTTTTATAGTCTTTAGAACCTCGAGTTCAGTGAAGCAAACGATAGAGCAATTTTCAATTTTCAATTTTCAATTCAAGAAGCACTTCCATCGTCCTCAATGACATTTGAGGAAAAAATTTTACTGAGTATTTCCCTCGTTTTTTTTAGCCAATGGGAAAAGCATATTTTTGACGAATCAGCCACTCACAGCCCGCTTATTCTGATCAGCACTGTGAAGAATCTACCAAGAGGGTGCTTATCGGCAAGGCTACCTAATACGTAAAGGCTTAACGGTCGGTTTCACGTAGCATGCTAGACGTGTCGTCCAAGCGTTGCGCTGAACTGAAAGCACGAAGAACGAAAAACCCCAATCCTAGCATTGATTAGTGTTAGCGAGATGCACAAAAACGTGATATCTTCTCATTATTAGATTTATCGGTGTTGCAGCGCTAAACGAACATTATTTTACGGTAATGGTGACCATTCTTGAAGTCTTCGGACGATTTACTGCTACGTCAAAGGATCGTTTAACACATTTTTAATGAGAATTGAAAACGCCGTAGCGTATCACACAGTACAATACACACGTACCTTGGTTGTTCTTCTGCTAGAAATTCATGAAATTAAACCATCGGAGGCTTTGTTTTGTCGTCGAGTGAACAAAGAGGTTGGGCTCTTGGTACTTGTATATTGGGCACTTAGTACAGTATTGTGTATGTGGTAGGTGTACGGTGTGCTACCCGGGGTTATTTGTGATTAGGATTTAAGTAGTTCGTAGAGTAGGTTAGATTGAGCAGATGATGTATTAGGTCGTGGTGCTCTTATTAAACAATCAATCAATCAAGAGGTACGTAGTATGAAGCCATTGTTGTTAAATTTTAATAATTTGGTGTCAATGCCGTGTTTTAAGTTTAAAATCCGCCTATCGCGTGTCACACGTACCTCAGTCCGCATGTAGAGCAGATCATTTTTGGGGTGTAAGTAGCGCGACTGGTGGCAGAATCGGTGACTAACTGGACGACGCGTAAAATTTCTAACGTTAAGCCTTTACGTCTAGGTACCTTGTTATCGGTAAGCTGCACTAGTGCATAATCAAAAAGTTGGCACCACGCGAAACCAGAATCACATACTTGAACGCGCTTAAAAAAAAAAGGCTTAATTAAAGGCTTAGTAAAGAATGTGAAGCTAAATTAAGTATTTGAAACAGTTTTTAGGTTAGATTGCATTTGTTTTGTTTTCGATGGGACGTGGATTGCTGCAACGACTTCTGCTTCTGGCTGGTGCTAACTAATGAGACTGTCATAGAGAAGAATTTTTTTTAAACATGGCGATAGAATTGGTCGTTAGGCACGATTCGTTCATTGCAGCTGTAGGTAACGCATTACACGAATAATAAATCTGCTTCACAGGCGCTATACAATGTACTTACACGCCCGCAATGCATCTTCACTCCAGACATTGCCACTCGAACTTATTTTAAACGGCTTTAATAGCGAGGCCGCATTCGTTTCCATAGCAACCAGGACAGCGAGCAACAGAATGACTGGACTGAACCACAACCACCTATACAATAAAGGCCGGATCAGCTTTGTCTTCCACAATGCTCCGCTAGAAGGCGCGACAAATATCGACGTGACAAGTTTGCCAAGTGGCGTCATCGGTTGATAGAATTTGGAACCATCGTCGGTTAGTTTAAAATTTCGCCGCTTGGTGTAGAGATGGTAGCACCTAGCAAACTTGCGCTTCCTTCTGTGTCAATGGTTGGTTTTACGCGCCTAATTTGCCTTTATCTGATCCGGCCTTTACTGTAGGTGGCTGTGACTGAACGCTGCTTAGACGGCGGGTTTCCGACAGTGCAGCGGCAAACAGAATTGTGATTAGATAAATACATAATAATAAATAACGAATATGGATGTAAAAACGTATAGCTAATTTAATTGCTACGTAAACATTTAGGATAATTTTACTAATGCGTAAATCCAAGCTTTTCAGTGACATTCTGTGACCGTTTCTACGGAGATGCAACCTGCTAACGTCTGCATGCTGAAGCATATTTAAAAAAACAAACGAAACTGAAACTCCGAAAGTGACGAAGAGGCTATTTCACGCAATCCTCAACTAATCTGTCTGTAATTCAAAGTTTGCAGATGATCTTAAGATCGATAAGGCTGTTATTGATATTTATGACGGCTCGTTGTTGGCCCTTGATATTGACTATGTTTCCAGTTGGTCGGCCAAGTGGCAACTGCCAATTTCTTCAACCAAATGCCAAATCATGCATATTGGAAATTCAAATCCAGGGACATCGTATTATCTTGACAATTGACCCCTTCCTTCAGTTAACGCGACTAAAGATCTTGGGGTCTGGTTTTGTGATGGACTTAATTTCAGCCTGCACTGTCGCAAAATTACTGCATCTGAGTATGCACGCGTAGCTTTGATTAACAGATGCTTTTCATGCGGTGTCCGCGAAATCAACGTATGGGCATTCAAGGTCTATGTCAGACCAATTTTGGAGTACGCTAGCCCCGTTTGGTCACCTTACTTGCTTCATGACGTTGACGCAGTTGAGGCAGTCCAGCGACGGTTTACCAAGGCATTGCCTGGCTTGCGCAACCTCTCATATGGAAGACGTCTGCAGATCCTTAAACTTGATCCACTCGAACGAACTACGGAGAATCAAAATTGATCTCATTCTTACCTACCAAATTATTCATTGTGTAGTTGGGGTGGATGTGCCTCTTTTTGACCTGTCGGAGTTAAATCGGACTAGAGGTAATTTCCTGAAGCTTATGGTGCAAACATCACATTTAGATTGTAGACGTAATTTTTTCTCATTGCGTGTGGGTAGGATTTGGAATTCCTTACCAGACGAAATTGTCACCTCACGGACAGTTCATGCATTTCGGAGTCGCCTCAGCTCTTTTAATCTAGAGATTTTTATGCGCCGGTCTTATCCTCCGAGTTAAACATGTAATCTTGCAGATGATTCCGCTTTTCGTAAGTCTGCTCTCGCCCCATGAAACCTTGGCTGCCTGTTAGTGATGCTTGGTCCTTGCCTGATCCGTTGCTATTGCAACAAAGTGTTTTTATTTTTATTTATTCATTTTTAACTGGTGACAATTCCCATTTTGGGGATGCTTTTGTTTTAGCATTTATCATAGCCATACTTTGTATTATATAACGTTGCTTTTTAACGGCCTCATTTATTCATCTGGGTTTTATTTTTTACTTGGGCCGATCCTACACCTCCCATGTCCAACACGTTTGACGATGCCATCGGGGGCCATAGAGTCCCTGGTAGGTCTAACCTTGGTGGTAAGGCATTCATGTCCCAATACCTAATCCCCTCACCTTCCCTTGGCCTATATGTATCATTATTTATGATTGTCTTCTGTTTTTTAATTGAGGCTGGCTGTTAGCGATCTTAGGGTCCTTGCCAGACCTGTTGCTATCGTGAAAAAATTATTATTATTATTATTATTATTATAAACTCGCTAAAAAATTAATAAAAGTACAACAATATTAATAAAAAATGCAGAAATTCTTAAATACGCCCATAATTGTTTGCAATTGATTTATTAATAAACTGATAAAGTAATTCTTGCGAGATACTCTGATTAAATACCCCTCCTGCAGAGTATAGTTATCTATCTTTTTGGAGCGCTGAAGTTTTTGCTCCCTTAAACTCTTTCGTTCTTGAGTTGGCAATAAGCTCCCTCGTCACTTCGTGACTCGGGATCTTAATAATTAGCCAACACAAGTACTCACGAGTTTAATAGGAGCAAAAACTTTCGTGCTCCAACAAATTATCGATAACTACCCTTGCACTCGGGATATTACCTATGAAAACTTCTGCCTTCGCGAGGTTTTCAATCACAAAATTGTTATCAATCTTTAAAGACGTCAATGAGTGCGTCATGTTTGTTTTTTGATGGTAACACTCGTAAAGGGTTGCCGGCGTTCCACCATTGTGAACAGCCTTCTCCTCCTTAAGTTTGTTCCACGTTTCAACAGAGTTTACGTAAAGCCTCCTATGGGTGTTGTATTCAAGTAATGTGTTCTGGTCCTTTCTACAAACAGGATGGAAACTCATTTGTATTTAATTAGTTTTACAGTTTAAAACAAAAAAATTATCTTTTTTGTTTTGCATTTCTGAGGTTTATTCTTTGTCCGAGCCGATTCCAAGGAGAAAAGGTTTGGAAAAGGCCGTAGCAGTAATAAAGCACATCTGAAAACTACAACAGCCAAAACAATTTGATAAAAAATAAAAAGTTTGTTCTTTTTTTTTATATTAGAAGTGTAGGGAGGGGAAGGACGCCGTATTTAGTGGCAGCGGGAGGAAAGAGAGGGGAGGGAAGAATAATTTATTTTATCCTTTTTCTATTTTTACAAACAATTTTACTTGAAAACACCGTGGGGCAGAGCATGTATAACTAAGATCTTCCAGAATTCAAATATAACAGACGCGAAGTCCAATTTAAATTCCCCCAACTCCAGTGTGTTCGCCTTACAGAGTACAATAAACATTAAGTTTTTAGGCTTAACAAACACAGAATAGGTAGCGCCAACCGGCACAAACCGCCTGGTAGTTACTGTACATAAAGCTGCGCTGTGTGAGATACTTTATACAAGTAGAACCGTTCATATTAAATACAGCAATCCTGGAATCCCCAACAGCACAAGCACGAATTAATATTAATACCAGAGTATAGTAAAACTATCCAAGAATTAAAACTTAAACATAATTAAGCTACACCGCTAACTTTTTCCGTAGTTGACTTCACAGTGTACAAAGAGCTAGACTTAGGTACATATGTACCTCTTCTCCTCTTGAAGTAGGAAAGCTAAAAATATGAGAAAGGTGTCCAAAGACAGGAAATTATTCCGGATTTCGCGTAGGCGTTTTTTCGTAGTTCTAGGTAATTTTTTTCCACTCGAAAAAAGCGAAAAAACCCTTTGGACCATTGTTGAAACGAATTTTTCGAAGTTGATTGTTAGTTTCGGAATCCTGCTGTGCGGATGGTCCACAATTGTTGCGCCACGTAGGAGGCACGTCGTCGAGTAGTGTTGTCAGTACGATTACGGCTGGCAATGCTAACAGCCGTCATTCAAGAATGAGGCACGTGCAGCTCGCTGATGGGACGATTGTTAGAGTTGCAATTTGGATATTTCAAATACAAACTACCTAGGCCTATTTAGCCTTAAAATTAAGTGAAATAACGTAAAGCTACGAAAAGGTTAATGCTAAATTAGGCCTATTTAAACAAAATATATTGATAACAGAAAAGGATGCCAGAAATATTTCATTTGTGGAACATCGACATTCGATCAATAGTGTGCTATTAGCTGGTGTCTCTACTCAGCCTAATTGTGGTAAACACGAATAGTTTCTATTTCGCCTTGCACGAAATCTTTTATATTAGTCAAAAATTATAGGCGACGCGTGGTTGCTGTTTCAAAGCATCACACGTAGCGGGGAAGGAGATGGCCTTTTAGTACAAGGAAACCATGTAAAGTCAGCAAAATTTATTTGAATAAAAAACAATCTATACCAAAAACGGCACAAAGGAGTATGCATGATAAAACTACCAAGCACGTTTGTTCAAGCATGCAGCAACTCGCGTGCTACAGGGTTGAAACGTCCTTGCAGCGGGGATGGATAATGTATCTTCAAGCCAAGGCCGACTGGGGAAGAAATCGCGTGTCTCGCCTACTGGCTCATTGTCAGTTTAGGTGCATGCCAGAAAGGGGATCGCTTCTACAAGCCAAGGCTGACTGGGCACGAATTGCATGCCTCGCCTCCTGGATCAGTAACAGTTCAATAGCGTGCCGGAAAGGGAATGGCTTCTTCAAGCCAAGGCCGACTGGGCTACAAATCGTGTGTCTCATCTCCTGGCTCAAGGCCAGTTCGCGGCATGTGCCAGAAATAAAATACCTTTACCGAGGCTTTGGTAAAATAAGATTCGGCGATGTTGAATTAAGTGGCCTGGAGCCGGGAAACGAAACCCACATCCTCTCACCCATCAGACGATCTTGTGAAAAGGGATTGCATACAAAGATAAGTTACAACTTGGACACTCTTTATACGCTCCATTCAGTACACAACGGGAATCAGGTTGGATGAGGAAGGTTCATGATTCTTGCGCTACGTAGCACGCTTAGTCATGTACTGTAGTCAGAATTATTATTGCTAACAATCTGAACAAGAGGCGCATGTAGCTATTAGGTGGCCAGACTGTTGGAGTGATTTATGGTTACCATATCGTTTTTTATGAACTGAGCCTTAAGAAAAGCGTGTACTACATTCTGATCATTTTCTTGATTGTTTTAGATGTGAAATGTCTGTCAGCAGCATAAGAGTTGTAGCATAAAAGTTTCTCGAGCGTATTTTTCAAACCAAGGCCGGTTGGGGTATAAATTGCGTGTCTCGCCTTCTGGCTCATTGGCAGTTTAGGCGCACGGCAGAAGGGGGCTGGTTTTCTAAACTAGTTAACTTGTTTATGAACTGAAGCCTAAAAAAACGCGTACTACATTCTGATCATTTGCTTGATCGTTTTAGATTGGAATGTTTGTCAGCAGCATAAGTTCCTCGAGCACAGCGAGACGACGCGGAATGAGCGAGCGAAGCGAGCGACTCCGCTAGTCATAACCAATAAAAACTTACGGTCGGTCCTTTTGTTTGTGTATACATCTTCTCCTCCGGAAGTAGGAAGGCTAGAAATGTGAGAAAGGTCTCGAAATACAGGAAATGACTCCGGATCTCGGTTAGGCGTATTTTCGTAGTTCTAGGTAAAAGTTTTTCCCTCGAAAAAACGGAAAAAAAACCTTTTGGACCATTGTTGAAACGAATTTTACGAAGTTGATTGTTAGTTTCGGAACATCACATATTCTTGCTGAGAGGATGGTCCACAATTGTTGTGCCACGTAGGTGGCGCGTGGTCCAGAATTGTTGTAGATGGGATTATGGCCTGCAATCCGAATGGCTGTCATGGCACGTGCAGGTCACTCATGGAACGACTGTTGGGAGTTGTATTTTGGGTATTTCAAATTCAAACTGCCAATTCGGCCGTAAATTTAAATGAAATTACGTAAAAGTACGAATCGATTAAATGCTAAATGCAAATTAGGTCTACTTAAACAAACCATATTGATAACAGAAAAGGGTGTTAGAAATTTTTTTTACGTTTGCATTTGTAAAACATCGACATTCTATTAATATGCCATTAGCTGGTGCTCTACTCAACAGTCTAGCATAATTGTGGTAAACACGGATATCGGGGTATGATTTCGTTTTGCGTATAGGCTGACGTGCATTAAAACCTCACGAAACGGTTGGTTAACTCTGTCAACAAACCATTGTGATAATCTTTGTTCAATGACGCATTATTATCTTTGATGTTTTACAACTATTTCGCCATTGGGGATGAGACGACCATAAATTAATGCACAAACACGCTGAAGCACACAAAGCAGGACGTAAAGTAAACATTCCTAAAATAAGTGAAACAAGACAACCTATGTATGGATGGTATATGAATTTATAGGGGGTTGATCGTACTAACACGAATTATAGGTGACTTGCGATTCCTGGTGTTCAGGTCTGGTGTTGCTTCTATATCTTACGTAGCACAATTTATTTGAATAAAAAAATCTGTTCACGACAGGGATCAGGTTACAAAATTAGTAGCAAGACTTACTATGATATAAACAAAGAAAATGAAAAAGTAGGCATAAGTTATAGTTTGTTTATGAACAGAAACATTACGAAAAACGCGCACTACAATGTTCGTGATCGTCTTTTGGTGTGAAATTCTCCGTCAGCAGCATAAATGTTAAAACAAGAAATGTCCTCGAGAGAAGCGAGACGACGCCGAATGAAAATATTTCCACGTTTGCATTTGTGAAACATGGACATTCGATCAATAGTGTGCTATTAGCTGATGCTCTATTCAGCAATAGTCCAGCCTAATTGTGGTAAACACGAATAGTTTCTAGGTACGATTTCGCCTTGCACGAAATCTTTTATATTATTCAAAAATTATACGCGACATGTGGTTGCTGTTTCAAAGCATCACATGTAGCGGGTAATGAGATGGCTTTTCAGTAACAATTCATAGAATTTGTGAAACAAGGAAAACCGTGTAAAGTCTGCAACATTTATTTGAATAAAAAAATAATCTATCCCAAGAGCGGCACAAAGGAGTATGCATGATAAAATTACCAAGAAAATTTAGTTCAAACATGCAGCAACTCGCGTGCTACAGCGTTGAAACGGTCTTGCAGGGGGGATGGATAAGGCTTCTTCAAGCCAAGGCCGACTGGGGAAGAAATAGCGTGTCTTGCCTCCTGGCTCATTGTCAGTTTAGGTGAAGGCCAGAAAGGGGATGGCTTTTTCAAGCCAAGGTCGAGGGTACAAATCGCATGCCTCGCCTCCTGGCTCAATCGCGTGGCGAAAAAGAACTGGCTTCTTCAAGCCAAGGCCGACTGGGCCACAACTCGCGTGTCTCATCTCCTGGCTCAAGGCCAGTTCATGCATGTGCCAGAAATAAAATGCCTTTATCGAGGCTCTGGAAAAATAAGATTCGGCGATGTTGAATTAAGTGGCCAGGAACCAGGAAACGAAACACACATCTTCTATCTCAGACGACCTTGTGACAAGGGATTTCTTACAAAGATAAGTTACAACTTGGACGCTCGTTATACGCTCCATTCAGTACACAACGGGAATCAGGTTGGATGAGGATGGTTCATGATTGTTGCGCCACGCAGCAAGCGTAGTCCAGTATTGTTGCCAGTGGTATTATGGCTGACAATCTGAACAAGAGGCGCAAGTAGCAATACATCGCCAGACCGTTGGAATATTTATGGTTACCGTTGTTTACGAATTGAAACCTTAAGAAAAACTCGTACTAATATTCTGATTATTTTTTAATTGTGTTAGATGTGGAATGTCTGTCAGCAGCGTCAGAGTTTTAGCATGAACGCTCATCCAGAGTATTCTTCAAGCCAAGGCCGACTGGGGTAGAAATCGCGTGTCTCGCCTCCTGGTTCATTGGCAGTTTAGCCGCACGACAGAAGGGAGATGGTTTTCTAAACGGCGAATCCGTTTTTTGTTCAGTTAATTTGTTTATGAACTGAAGCTTTGCGAAAAAACGCGCACTGCACTCTGATCATTTGCTTGATCGTTTTAGATGTAGAATGTCTGTGAGCAGCATAAATAAGAGTTGCAGAATGAAAGCTCCTCGAGTGCAGCGCGACGACGCGGAATGAGCGAGCGAAGCGAGCGACTCCGCTAGTTTTCATTACGTATACCACGCGCCATGGCTGTTTGCTGTGACGTCCACATCACGTGACTGGGCTAGTCCAATCAGACGGCCAAACAGCCGTTGTTCTCGTTCGTCATTGGCTAACTTACGGTGACGTTACGGCAAACAGCCATTGCGCATGGTTTAGATGGATCGTGCATAAGATCGTTAGCGGAACTTTAGGATTTAGGACCATAAAATTCGAGGGGCTTGTAGACTGAACTAGCACAACAAACGTGACATTAAAAAACCACAACCAGCTATTTAATGCAAGCTTACGCCTGAGTTACCGAAACACTCGAGCAGTACATCAAGCCTGAACCTGGCAGATCAACTCTAGTATGTCAGCCGATAAGTCATAAATAGCGTTCTCCATCACATTTTCTTACTCATTTTGCATTCGTTCCCAAACTAATTCTAAGATAAATTTTCGCCTTGATCCCGCCATCTTGTTTATAATGCAACGTTATAAGCGCATCGCAAATGAAATGCAAGCGTAGTTTAAGAGTAGGTCATTTGTCTCATTCACTCGTTGCATTTACAAGCCGATAAAAACATTTCGTGCAAGCACCTCTTGTTTTTTTTTTGTTTTTTTTTTCAGTTTGGAATAGAACTCGACCTTATTGAAAAATGATCAATAATAAACTAAGTTGTCGTGGTATTACTATTGGAAATTGGTTTGGTTCCCTGCATGGTTTATCCCCCATCCACCCCAATTACACCGGCCCCTCCCCTTTAACGAATTTAGCGAATCAAGACGAAGATGGCACTTGGTCACTCATTCCCACTAAGTGGAAACGTCATTCCTGGCACGTCGCATTCGTTCCGAGCATTCTGATTTGTGGCAATCTAGAAAAGCGAAAAGAAACTAATGACAAAGCGAAGAGGCAAGACGCCAAATTAAAAGCGTTTTTCCACCTTCTTTGGCTGGATAGCTAGTGGCTTAGTAAAGCGAACTCGATTCTAAACGAAAGACCACATAGAGTAGAATGTAGTTAGTACCAGTAGTATCAGGAGAACATAAAGAGTTTCTTCCATAGGAAGGAGGACGGTTGGACGGTACTAAGGCTCAGACCCAGCGTATGACTAGAACAGAAACCTAGTTTGTGAATTGGTAGTAATACAGAATTGCATACCTACTTTTGGTAATTATTCGGTAAAACTACTTTTCGCGATATCGACTAAATTCATCGATATTCCGTGTTCGATTCAAACCGTGTTCAGTTCGTTACAACAAATGTGGACCACGGAAGTATATTCAGACAGACTGGCACGCTCGGAATCCTTCTTGGCACGCAAACCCATGCGTTATAATTAGTGGCGAAAAAATGATTTAGCTTAGCGTCATCATCAAGGGTGGAATCCGCAAGTAAGAAAGTGTCATCATCATTTTTGATACATCAGAAGGGGACTTAAATTTTTATTATCACATTAATATCGTCATGAAGTTCAGGACTAAGCTTTTTCTTGTAAAATTACCTTTAGTTCGGCATAAAGTTTGCCCAAACTCAATGGCGTGCACAGGAGGGGGGACTTGGGGTGGGGGGGGTGTACTGTCCTTGCCTTTTTAGAAAATGCACTTTTTGAAAAAATGCCCTTTTTGTGCCGACATTTGTTGATGCGGCGGTGTCTAAAAAAGGGCCTAAGGGTCTGAAAAGGCATAAAAAGGGCAAGGAAAGTCCTGAAAAAGGCAAAAAAGGCTAAGGAAGGGTAAAAGGTAGAGAGCAAAAAAAAAGGGTCCCAGGAAAACTGTCCACTAAAACTTACTGAGCCCTTTTACTAAAAGTTGCCGTTGCCCTCTCAGGTGTGTGTGCAATGCATGCTACTGCCTAACTGGCTCATCAAAAGCTCAGATACGCCATTTAAATTTTTGTTACAGAAAGTATGACTCATTTCCAGTTTTGTGTTGATGGGATTTTTTTTATTTTTGGCGTTGCATGATACCAGAATCGAAAATGTATGTCTTTATTAAAATATGAACGAACTTTCAAGATTTCATTCGTGATTCGAAAACATCCATTGTTGCTATCGAAGGCGATCAGTTACCGCCCTAGTTCTAACCATAAATTTCCATTATGTATTCTGATATGAAAACTGGTATTCATATAAGCCACATAATGAGACTTTTCTTGTGGCAGCTGATATACACTAATCAATTTTTGTGCAAGTTTATTAAAAAAAAAATTGTATCGAAAAAGATTACAGGATATAAATTCAGATGAAACAGGTTTACATATTTACATTTATGTAGGAAAACAAATCGTAAATCCACAAACATGAAACGCTGTAGGTTGTTAAAAATTCAGGATGGAAGCCAAAACTGGCGTCGACACAAAATTGTTTTTGCTTGTGATTTTTAAACCGTTCATAGAATTTAAAGTAAACCCGTAACCTTATCCTTCAAGAAATGATCAACTTTTCTCTATTTTATGTATGTAGAACTTTTACCTATTGATATTTACAATATTCATATTTAGCATAAAGTTAACCCATTCGAACCAAATTCGCAAAAACATACTATGAACGTACATTCTTGCAGTGTAATGATTTTCGTCGGTAAACTAGTGTTAATGTTAGTTCTAACAAAGATAAACAAATGTAATGAAATGAATGAAAAAATAAATACGGTAAAATGAAAAGGGAGTATTACACTACTAATATTTTTAATGAATTGCTGAAGAGATAGAAAATTTCTATCAACTTTAAAGACCTCAACTAAAATCCAAGTTAAAAGAATACTGGAGTCAAAAACAATTTACTGAAGAATTATTTTGTTACATGTTACGATTCATTTTTTGAATTTCAAAATTTGACATTTTATTTTTACTTGTTAAAAACGGTGTGAAACTGGGTATATTTTGGTATGTAACTAAATTGTTTGTTATAATTGAATTATGGGTATTTATTTTGTTCTTTATGTGTCCTGAATTAAAGAACACAGTCCCTTATGTATTTAAAATATTTCAAGTAATTAATTGTTGTAATTGTTGACACAAATGAGCCTTTTGGTCACCTTCTTCCACCATTAAAGTAAATTTAAAAAAAATCGCTTCAGAATAAAAGAAACTTAAATAATGAATAATAAACAGTGGGGTCAGAAACCATAAAAAAAAAATCAGACTCACATGAAAGGTAGAAATACATGCTTTCGCCAACAAGAATTACAACGCTACGTTTATAAAATCGGGTTTATGAAGACGCGTGCTTTGTTGACAACTTGCCATTGCAGAATATTTCATCCGGGGTGGGGGAGGGGGGGATTGAGGTTTAATGGCGCGTCGACAGCTACGTAGGTATTCAGTGTGGAACTTCAAATGATTCCTTCCAAGCATTTTCGAGAAATGTTTATGCAGTCCTTGTAATAAAGATCGGTGAAAACAAGGGAAAAATGTATTCGTCTTCTTCCTCTACGTCACTTCCTTCGGTTGCGCTGTGCATTTTGTTCCTCCGCATGAAAGTAAAACTACGAGGTATAAAGTAAACATACATGGGGAGGGTGCGTCAGCTGAAAGAGCGAGTTTTGGGGACGGGTGAAAAGGAAATGAAGCAGCAGTTTAAAAAAGTTATTAAATAATTGTCTCCTACTTACCTCCCACCCCGACCGTCCGAATTCTAATCAGAGTTTGGGTGAAGACGCAAGAGACGCACAGACAGCCCCTTCCCCTATTTCTTTCTCCAACTCCACTTCAAGGCATTGTAACTGTGATGACGTTAGGGGCGAAGAAGTGCCGAGAACGGATCTAGACAACTAAGGCGCTCCTGTGATGTTTGCTCGCCTAGAAGCGGATGGATTTAACGCCGAAAATTAATTAAGTAGACGAGAAAGCGACCGAAACATTAAACAGTATTACAAAAGTCAAAAAACGTTACAAAAAATATGACGTAGAACGAGGACACACACACACAAAAAGCCTTATCTAGAATTTAAAAAATGGGTCGTACTTGAAAAGGGACGTTAGAATTAGGAAGATCAAAATTGCCTTCACAAGGTCGTTAGATAGCATGCCCTGCGATCTGAGCTTCAACTAAAACGAAGTGTTTCGAAATGTTTCGTGTTTTCAAAACGAAATGATTTGTTTGTTGTCCTTAAATGGCTTTTTATTTACGTAATTGAGAAGTTTACCTGTGGATGAGGCGTCTTTTTCTATGCTTTGCTACAAGAACCGTTATTTTGGCTTAACTTGGAGATGATGTCATGGTCAAATCTGAAAAAAAAAATATCAGAACAAATAGCGGAAAATTCAAGAATTAATTAAAGGTTAATGACCGAAAAACGAGGGCATTGTAAAACAATGTCACAAGGGCGTGCCAGAGCTCGCAGGTCATTGTTTTATAATGTCTCGAAGTTTTGGGTTATTTGCCATTATAATACCCTTTCAGCTACAATAGAAAAACACGAGTGCAGTGCGTAATGCTGTATAATATGTAGCTTAGGCCTACTTCAAATAAGACAAATACATCATAGAGCAGCAGGACTTCACGCCAAAGGGAAAGAGCCCAAACTTAGCCGAGTGAGTATTGCACCCAGATTTTTAAAGAGCAGTTACAAAAACACTAAATATTAACTGTACAAAAAACGGCATCACCGTTTAAAAAAAAACAAAAACATTAGAGCTCGTATCCCCATACTCACAGCCGTGAAGGTACACTAATAAAAACGGATTAAAGTTCACTCGAACGCAACGAACTATAATTTGAACTTCAATACTAGGGACCAAGGACTGTTTTTGATTAATGGTTATGTCAGAAAGAAAGTCTGTTTCGTGTGAGTGGGTATAGGTGTATTTTGAGTGCATTTATTGTGATACAAGCAGACTCTTAGTTAAGACAGTTTTTTTTGCCTGTGTTGTGTTTGAAGGTCGTTTGAGGCGGTTATTTCTAGTTCGTTTGGGTAATTACGTGTTCATTTTGTGTATGCATTTTTATCTTTCAATTTTGTAGCGTTTTGCTGTTTATGGCGTATATTTTGTGCGTGTTTGTGGGTTTACGTTTTGCGAATTGTAATTCAAATTATAGTTCATTGCGTTCGAGTGAACTATAATCCGTTTTTATTCGTGCACCTTCACGGCTGTGATTATGGGGATACGAGCTCTAATGTTTTTTTTTCCTAAACGGCGAAGCCATTTTTTGTTCAGTTAATTTGTTGGCTTTTTTCGCTTCCTTTTTATTGTAATTGCTACGACTTGGTCTATCATTTGTACAGTATGTACACTGTCCTACCAATTTTGTTTGCGAAAAAACTGAGCATTAGAAATGCGTGTAATTATGTTCATGTTCAGCTCAAGCTTCGTTCCATGTCTATTATTTTATGGCAACGCACTAGCGTGTGTCACGATTTAGCATGTGTCATCTTGATGGGCAGTTGGTTTTGCATTGTTGCAGGCAGTTGCAACATCGTGGCAAACAATCGCGGAAACAATTCAACTGGTTTCCCGAAGCCCGCATTGAAGAACTAAATAAGTCATTCGGTCGTTTTCGTCGCCCAAAATTACAGACATCGCACCCTACGGTTTAAATCTTGAAGATTTAAGATAAAATCAGGACCGTTTCACTTTGGTTAGAGCTGGAAGGCAGACAATGCTCAACTCGAATAAGATACGATGACAATGTTACTTTCTCCGTGCCCAAGCATCATTGTTTCGTTCGAGTGAGTTCTAATTCATATTGTGCGCCTCGTCTCTTTATTGTACCATTGTTACACGTTGCAGCATTGTGACATTTTCATATTGTTAGCCGCTCCGCCTCCACCTCCTCCTCCTCCTCTGGTCCAGTTTTTCGTGCGCAAACGAAATCTAATTTAACTGAGCAAAAAACGGCTTCGCCGTTTAGAAAAAAAACATTAGAGCTCGTAACCCCATACTCACAGCTGTGAAGGTGCACGAATAAAAACGGATTAGAGTTCACTCGAACGCAACGAACTATAATTTGAACTCCAATACCTGGGAAAAAGGACTGTTTTTGATCAATGGTTATGTCAGAATGAAAGCCCAGTTTATGTTTGAAAAGTTTAATGTTTTGGTGTTTGGGCGTGCACGCATAATTTGTTTATTATACAGACCTTTTTGTTTTTATGTGTTTGTTGTTTCACATTAAATCTGTTTCGCTTGAGTGGGTATATGTGTATTTTAAGTGCATTTATAATTTGTGAAACAAGCAGACTCCTAGTTAAGGCATTTTTTTTTGCCTGTGTTTGTGTTTAAAGGTCGTTTGAAGTGGTATTTCTAGTTCTTTTTAGTATAATTACGCGTTCATTTTGTGTATTAATTTTTATCTTCCAATTTTGTAGCGTTTTGCTGTTTATGTCGTTATTTTGTGTGTTTGTGGGTTTACGTTTTGCGAATTGGAGTTCAAATTATAGTTCGTTGCGGTCGAGTGAACTCTAATCCGTTTTTATTCGTGCACCTTCACGGCTGTGAGTATGGGGATGCGAGCTCTAATGTTTTTTTTCTAAACGGCGAAGCCTTTTTTGCTCAGTTAATTTGTTGGCTTTTTTCGCTTCCTTTTTATATTAATTGCTACGGTCTAGTCTATCGTGTGCCCACTGTCCACCGATTTTTGTTTAAAAAAAAAACCGGAACATTAGAAATGCATACTTATGTTCAAGTTACGCCCAAGGTTTGTTCCATGATTATTATTTGATGGCAACACTTTAGCGTGTGTCTAGATTTAGCATGCGTCATCTCGATGAGTAGTTGATTCTGGATTGTTGCAGTATCATGGCAAACAATCACGGAAACAATTCAACTGGAAAAAGTAAATAAGTCACTCAGTCATGTCGGCCGCCCAATTTTGAGGCCGTCAAAATTTAAGACATCGCACGCTACGGTTTAAAACTTGAAGATTTAAGGCAAAATCAAGACCATTTAATTTTGGTTCTCCACAACGAGCTAGCTAACTCAAACAACGACAATGTTAGTTTCCCGGCACCCAACCATCGTTGCATCTTGTTCGAGTGAGCTATAATCCGATATTGTGCTCCTCGCATATTGTTACGCTATTGTTACATGTTGCAGCGTTGTAACATTTTGACATTGTTAGCCGCTCCGCCGCCTCCTCCTGTCCAATTTTCTGATATTCTCGTGTGCAAACGAACTCTTAATAGGCACGGCCTGTGCTAATATACACAGCCTGCCGGCCATGTAAATAACTTTGAAATAAAATTATGTTCTCCCATCCTACAATAGGCCCAATACCTGTTTTTTAGTTCAGTGTTTAAGGGTACATTTATATTAAACGTGCTAGCCCACCAATACGTCTTGGAGGCCATACTAACATGGCTTTTGCACTAAACCGTTTACCCGAGGAAGGAGAATGAAAACTAAATATTCTAACTTGTAATCCGAAATTGCGTTGATATTTATCTGCTATTGATAAGCGTACACAAGACTGGGATAAATTAAAAAAGCCTGACGTCACACACATAACACTGGTCATGATTCGTATGAAAATTCAAGCTACGATTTACATAGTTTACCATTGTTGTCTATGGGTTGATACTTGGGTGGGTGACCACCTGGGAATCTGGCTGTTGCAGACATAAGGCCTTAGGGCTTCGGGCAGATGACCAGGAGTGGTTAACGCTCGTTAAACCCTTTTTTTAAAACTACTTACTCGACTTACGTGCCAGTCAGCACCGGGCTCCTAAATTGGGTTGCAGTCGTGATAATTATTATTTGATGAGGAGGTTACTTGGGCCGATGCTCTTAAGTCGTTGGTGGTGGGTGCCACATTGGATTTATTGCACCCAGTTCGAGACTCTGCCTCTCACATATACTAAAGCTCTAAAACACTTTTTTTTATTGTAATAGATATGCTAATACCTGTCGGAGAGCCAATTTTGAGGCCAGTAGGCCAAAATTTCGGATTTATCATCCTATGGGTTCTAACTGTCACGTCATTCGGTTAGAAATATCCATCCAAAACCAAAACTGGTAAAATAAACCCGCCAAGTTCCCAAAATCTGTCGGCCTTTGAAGGTGGTGATATCATTTCACCAGGGAAAGGCCGCCAAGGTTAATTCTATAAGCCAAGTTAATCGCACATACTAATAGTTAGAAAGTTAAATGAAAACTAGAAGATTGCTACTAGCGGTAGCAATCTGTCCAAGGTATTATTCGGTTAATAATTATTCGGTTAACTTGACTAATAGGATTAACCTTGGCGGCCTTTCCCTGGTGGAATGTTATCACTACCTTCAAAGGCCGACAGTTTTGGGAAATTTGGCGGGTTTTTCTACCAGTTTTGGTTTTGGGTGGATATCACAACTTTCATAGGACTGTGAACGTACATAAGGTTACACCGTCTGTTTAAGGTGCTTTAATACCATTTTTGCACACACTGGCTAACAATCGCTGATTTCGTTCGCTTCACTCACTCAATCAGCGCATCCCCTTCAGTTGTTTTGTTTATCCCTGCACCTTCCCCTTAATTTTTCAAGATTTCGTTCACATTTAGTCATGCAGAAACCCCCGAAGGTCGCTGTTACTAAAACAGCAGAACGCGAAGCATTTTATTTTTGGGTAATTGACAAAAAACCCATTAGCTCGTGTATGCTCGTATTGTTGCGTAACCATCATCTAACGTGCATCCCTTTATTCTTACGCAACCCACGGCAACGTTAATGTTTCTTTATTTTGTCCTTTGTTACAGTTCAGGTTTTAGTTCGTCCAGGCTTTTACAATAAATCTATAAGGACCAGTCTTCATTGTTCAAGCCATTGTTGCTTAAAATCTTTGATTGCAACTTGGAAAAGAAACGAAATTTAAATTTCAAAACTCTACCACGCATTTGCCCTGACCCCTACAACCCCCAAATCAACAAAAGAACCATTCTCAGATCACTATGCATCCGTCTTCAAAAGTTCAGGTAAGTAGGCCTTCTCAATTTTGCGCTAGCCATGAGCAAAAAGTCTATGGGATTTAACATGGGAAAAATCTTATTAGCTAGCTACTAAGCTAGCTAGCTAGCTAGACAGTAACATAAAAACAACGTTATTGACGCGTCTTTTCTCTATGACTGGTGGATACTCATCCTTTAAATATTAGTTTTTCTTAATCTCTCACCCTTCCCCTTAAATTTTCCACAATTTGAAACATTTCTGTCGCATTGGGATTTATCTTCAACATGCCATAATATGCTTTCAGTTGCTTACAGTTAACAGACACATGTCTGCTAGTGAGCCGTTTTCATTAACAATAAATTTCTTAACAATCGGATGTCTACAATGGGATGATCTACTGTTACTTGGCGGCGGCAGACTAGCGTGTGTCTAGATGAATCGTTTTGTTGAAGTTGAAGTTTTAATGAGACTAAAAGCCTATTACACTTATCGCTCAATTCGTTTTGTTCAACTCACCAACAACAAAGAACTGTCAAGCAGTATATAGCAAAGTGCTTATTTAAAACAGAAGTACTGTTTACTCCAGCAATGCCAGGAAATTGTGAAATACTCCAGACAGGTCGTTTTTTTTAACCCTATTTCTACATACGTTGGCAACATGATCGATCTCGTATTCTATTGACTGAGAGACTACAGCCGGTCAATTACAGCTGTGCTTGTAACCCTCACAAAACTCGCTTTTCCACCATGGAGTTCAGTGTAGGTGTTCGTCCCAGAAACTGAAAAGGTTAAGGTCTTAAAACAACGGTTGCAACATCCGCTAGTAGGATGCAAAACTTGCGGAACTCCCTCATTAAGGTTCTCTCCAGGTAGTCCAATGTGGCATTAGAAGCAAGCCAAGTAATGGAGCGAAATTATGTTTTTCTAAATTATTCTGTTTGTTATTTTTACAAAACATAAACACCTGGTGTCATATGTTTAGCTTCATTATCTAGTAAGCAGGTGGCACCATCATCGCCATCTTTGTATATAGCTTGCCCATAGCCGTGCTAGTAAGTGTGTGAACCCCGTAGTGACTCTTCCTCTTGCCGTGCGGTTGCTTGTAGCTCACACTTCATGACTGATGTGCTGGTAATAAACGCGAAGTGGAACTCAACTAAAATGAGTCTTATTACCCGGGTGGAGTCTTATTATTTGAAAAATGGTGGAGCTCAGAGTGGCTGCTCCTGTTGTTGCTGCAGCATTTTGATGTTTTTTATCTTTAATCATTTTTATTGTGACCAAGACCGGAAGTTAGCCGGTTGAAAATTAAAATTGTGTCCTTGTTTGCACTTGTGGTTTTTTGGGCCGGTCAGGAGGCCCTATTTTACTTGTACCCTTCAACCACAAATTTAAATTTTATTAATTATCATGCCGCTAAGTTGGCTCACTTTCAGCCTCACCTCAAGACCGTAGTCTGGTTTGGGAAGTTGTCTCCTTCAAGAAGGATGATCCAGAGCACTTACAATCACTGAACAGAATTATGCTCAAATAGAAAAAGAATTGTTAACAATCTGGAATGTTTGCAAGAAGTTTCATTACTATGTATACGGAGTAGATGTAGAAGATTACACTGATCACAAACCCTTGATTGCCATAGTAGATAAGCCGTTTGATAAAATAATGCCAAGATTACAACGGTTTGTATTCAGGTTACAGGGGTATAGAGTACAGTTAGTGTATAAGCCCGGTAAGGAATTATTCATAGCAGACACATTGTCTCGTAATTATCCATCCCCTATTATTGACAGCGATCAGCATGTTGAGGTCCATATGCTTAAGTGTTCCTCACTATTGACTGAGGATTGGAAAAATGAAGTGTCCTTGCACTATGAACAGGACGAGGAATCGCAGCAGCTTTTAAATGTCATCCGAAATGGTTGGCCAGAACACAAGAGCGGCATTCATGAAACCTTAAAAGCTCATTGTAAAAACCGTCCTGAATTTCATATTTCTGGATTATTAATTTTGTTCCAAAAGCAAGTGTTTATTCCAAGCTCTCTTAGACTCAAAATCTTAAAACTGTTACTGGAATCGCATTTAAGCATGGAAAAAATGAAATCTAGATTATTCATTCTCCCAACCGTTCTCGCAAATCATTTTATTGGCCAAATTGGCTAAAGAAATCGAAGTAGTAGCTTCTTCGTGTTCTGTATGCCTATTTAACCGTCTAGCAAAACAAAAGAAACCATTGGTTCTACACCCAGTTCTGTAGTAGACTTGGCAAAGTTTGGTGCCGATATTTTTTAGTATGGTAATGGAAGCTACACAGTACATACTGACTATTTTGATTACATACTGTTGATTATTTTTCTAAGTATTTTAATGTAGAAATAAAGTTACATGACAAGACAGCAAGATCTGTAGTAGCTGCTTGTAAGTCAGTGTTTGGTAGGCTAGGTACTTTAGGGATTGTTGTGAATGACAACATGTAGTTTAATTCTCGCCAGTTTCTGCAGTTTTCTAATGATTGGAAATTTAAACTGGTGACTTCAAACCCACCATACCCACAATCTAATGGTCTCGTCGAATACGAAACATACAGACAGTCAAAAACTTGTTGAAAAAGGCTTCAAAATCTGGCTCTGATTCCGAATTAGCACTACTTGACCTTAGATCTTCACCAATTTCAGGTTTACCGTGTTCTCCCTCCCAACTTCTCATGAATAAACTACCTGTCCCTAAATCCTAGCTGATTCCAACTTACAATTGCAATGACCGAACCATGCTACAACTGCATCAAATTGAACAAAATAAATTTATGAACTTATGGCAAAATTGCAGCCACAGGTTTTTCCAAGAGACACTGTGAGAGTTCGAGACGGTAAGGTATGGAAGCCGTGTATAAATGCGAGTAAGTGTGACACTTCCAGATCATTTATATTGTGACAGAAGAGAGTAGTCGATTGCGTAGGACAAGCAGATATTTATTCAAACGAAGGAAAAGTTTACCGAGAAACCACCTTACACGGATGATGATTGCAAACAGCCATCCTACGAATCGGAAACTGGTAACAACGTCACCCTTAACCAATCTTTACTTTGCCTGCAGTAAATGGTAGCAAAGCAAATTGCTTTATAACAAAACAACAAACGACCAGATTGGGCAAGATTACACGTCCTCCTAAGTTGCTCAAAGATTTTATTTGAGACTGTTATTTTGTATGAGTTGTTGAAAAAAAGAGTTGTCATATGTCTAGCTTTAACATCCAGTAAGCAGATGGCGCCACCATCGCCATCTTTGTATGCAGCTTGTGTATGCCCATGTTAGTAAGTGTGTGAACCCCATACTGGCCCTTCCTCTTGAAATGTAGTTGCGTGTAGCTCACACATCGTGTTCTGATGTGCTCGCAATAAATGCGAAGCCCAACTCAACTAAAATGAGTCTTATTCAACAAATAAGAATATATCACAACTGGAGACTGAAACAACACCATCTTAAAGGTTGACCATCATAAAATCTTTAGAATCTATGACAGCATTTTAAGCGGCCGCGATATCGGTAACCTTTACTTCTTGCTTCCATATGTCCAAAAGCATGTTAGATTTTCACTCACTGAGTGAAGAATTTATTTCTTTAAAAAAATAAATTCTTGGTACATTCCTTCGCTTGCTGCACTACCTAGCACTATCTATAGATAATGCTAGATTAAGAAGACTTTCTTTTTGTGCTCAGCCATATTCGAACGAAACTGAAACAAATGATTAACTGTAACGCGTGTTAGGCCTGGTAGAAAATCTTTCCCAACAACCGCAACCACAAGAGATATGACTGTCATGTTCCAATGGGCAAAAGTTAAAAGGAAGCCTTACGTAAACCAAGTGCTCTCGTGCAGCGTAATTTGATTAATGTAATTATGTGTTGGGTAGCTGGGTATTGAATTACGTACCCACAATCTTGACCCAATTTTGATGAAATTTCAATTTGGTATTTAAATTTATGTCGAGTTAGCTCAAACAAGATATCGTCAAAATTGGTTCTGCCATTCTGAAGTTGTTTTATTCGTATACACGATTGATCGATAGAAGCACAGACGATAAGAACATGAGCAACAGGCGCTTCTTGCGTTGCGAAAATAGCCTTAAAATATCTTAAATAAGAACAAGTAAGCATTACGTAATTTAGACACATTTCGATTGCCTTAAAGTAAGTTCTCTCTCCAATTGGCTCTCCAGTTGTTCTCTCTGTTCTGAAATTCCATAACCAGGTCATTGCATTAGCTGAATTATCCGAGGTTTTGCTAATAATTAATTGTTGGGTTCAACTTAAGACAGAAGCCTTTCACACTCAAATACTACTGAAATGTGGTGATAAATTAGCAGAAACTGTTTAAGCTAGTTTTAATGCTGAATTTTATATATTAATATCGTACTTTACTTTTTTTAGGCATATAATTTTTTATATTTTAGCAGCGTTTATTAGAATTATAATTCAAATTTTATCTCATTCAGCTCTTAAAATTGTGATATGTGGATAATTGCCCACCGGTAAAAGGATCATAATTTGGGATGTACATAATGCGACACCCCCAATACATTACTTGTTAACATTTTGTTTCATTTTTACGAACGGCTAGAAGGAATTGCACAGAAACCAGCAGACGGATACATGGACGGCCAGAACGTTCTGCAAATGCTTCTCACCTTGTAAGACACGCTTAAATATAAGATTCTCCATAAGGAAACAGTAAATACTTATGTTTTTCAATTCTGATAAATTTACTGTTGAACTGAACTGTTGAATTTTTTACAGTTTATAAAACCTTTCTATGACATCTGAGAAAAATCATCTGAGATCAGGTGTTATCTCTTGAATTAATTTTGGGGCTGGTGATGTATGATTTACTCATTAGTCCGTGTTTGAGAACGTCATGAAGATTATGAACCAAAGTCATTGTTAGTCTGTCACACTACTAATTTTATTCCTCAACTTCACGCTTTTACATTTGCACTCGTGAAAAGTGTCTGGGCACGGATTATTTTCCAATGTTCCAATGCCCTTACTTCGTTCAAGAAATTCCAAATAAGTTTTCGTTTTAAAAGTTCTATTTTCAACTTGTCTTCTCGTTGATTTTTCTAAAGATTGCACTCTTTCCTTAACCTTTACCTGCCTTGGACGAGCTCAACTCGTCTAGAGACAGTACCAAAGTTTAAGTATTGAAAACAGAGTCCAAAGTATGCACGAGGTGGGCAACAATTATTGAGATACGACAACAATAGTAAGTTCCCTTAACAAGTCGAATCTAGAGACGGCTGTGGCTGAGTTGATAGAGGCGTGTGCTTGAAGTTAAACGCCTCTTTCAAGTTGATAGCTCGAGTCCCGTCCAGGTTAGCCCTACTTTTGTGGAGATAGACTGCAGATATAAAAATTAAATGGCAGGTAAGCTTCATTCGTATCAGACAAGATCGACTTGTGTGCGTTGGAGATGAAATTTCTTTTAAAGGTTGTTTCACGTATTGCTCATTCGTCTGGTCGCTGAAAAGCCATGACCTGTGATTTTTTCTTCTTCAAACTTAACATCTGGCAGTGAACTCAAGATGGCGGTTGTCAGCATTTAATTTAATGCCTGCCACAAAGAAACCCACAAAGCCTTTGTCGGGGATTTTCTTAAAGTTAGCTGGGAGCTCAACCTTCGCACCCATCCTCCTGATTACTCATCACATGCCTTTCTCTCTGCTATGCATCATAATCATCTGCTTGCTACTTTTTCTACCAGATTCCTCCATGGGTAAAATCTCAGTTTCCTTGACACTGTTCTCTTAGATGACCAACTACTTCTTCACGTTAGCGATATCAGGCCATTTTATCATGTGACATTGGAAAAAGTAAGCACATGATCGTCTCCCTCTCTGTCAGCTCAACTTAAATTTAACCGTGATTCAAACTATAACTGTCACCAAGCTGACTTCTACTTGATCAGTAGCATTGTTCGTTCCCAATACTGCCAAACCAAATTTTCTAACGTCAGTTGTGACGCTGCCCTCGAAAACGTAGTACTGTGTTCTACAAAAGAAATCTGTCAGAAGCTTACACCTCAATATCAAACCAATCCCATCCAGACAAGAAAGCTGGCTGAATGACCAATTCCTTAAAACAATGGTCAACACCAAAAAGCCCATGTGTGGTAAATACAAAGCCATTTCTTCTGCTATTTAATCTTCAAAACTGTAAGTACACCCATATTACTTTAACCACTGCCATTCGCCAAAAAGCTCTACTTTAAATGGACGTGATTGCTGAAGTCGATCTTCAACCAAACGTTTTTGCGTTTCGCCAAGTCGAAAAAGAAAATCCAATCCCTTACTTGGCTGGACACCAACAATCACTTTGTTATACAAGACGAGTTTCTTGCCGAGAAACTTAAAGTTTTGTTTTGTAAGTGTCTTCACTACCTCCACCCCTAGAACAAAGTCCCAGCACCATCAATTCTAAAGCAAGACTTTCAAACCATTTTTCTCTGTTAATAATGTTTATAAAAGGCTGAAAGAATTTAATTCTTAACTTCAGTCCTGGTCCCAACGAAATTCATCCCGCTTAACTTAAAAACGATGCAGCTTCGCCCTCTTTGCCTTTATATTTAATTAGTGGAAAGTCTGAACTAATTTCGGGGAAAAGCGTGTGTGCGTCTGGTCAAACACCCAGAAAAGTACGGGCTACACAGCATTGCAAAATTAGAGATCAAGGCAAGTTTCTTCACATCCTACGTCACGAATCCCCCAATATCCTGTTAACTGGCATGCAGGGCCGGGCCAAGGCCAGCGAATCTGGAGGGGCAAAGCATATTTTGGCGCCCCCTGTAAGGGTTGGCCCCCCCCCCCCCCCCCCACCAATAACTTATACTCTTAAAAAAAATGATGACTTATTTGGATGGGTACCAGACAGTTCGAACCAGAACCAGAAAATTCAGTCTCAGCAAAAAGTTTGGTACCAAAGTAAAAAAAAATTTAAAAAAATGATACACCTGCGACAATTTGGTCCCAAGTTATGTCGTCTTAAGCTTAGAAATGTTGGTGACATTTGGTGCAATATAGATTTAAGAGCACACCCAAAGTTTCACTCTTTAAGTCCGGCAGTGAGTTTCCGGCAGTTTTGACTGGCATGGTTTTAGGATGTTTATAGTTCCCGTGCAAAGTTCAGCACCCCTGTTCCCTCCCCCGGGTTCTGGTTGCACTGACGTGGCAGATATGCCAGCAATAACGCAATGAAAGTAGATCATGGAGCTCAACTTATTTGCATTTGCAGGGAGTTCATTTTTTTCTTGAGAGACCGAATTTTCGTACGAGTTATATTTTAGACACAACTGAATTAACGCACTATTCGTTTAATTTTGGAACCGAATTGTCTGGGAGAGAAATGTCGAAAATATATTTGAATGGCTTCACATCACGGACTAAGAAATAGTCGCATTTTCGGCTGCCCCCCCCCCCCCCTCCTCTCCCGACGCAGACTAACTCTAACTGCATTGATGACCTTTGAAAGTAGTGATATAATTCAACCAGGGAAAGGCCGCCATGTTGATCTTATTAGCCAAGTTAATCTCACCGAATAATACTTTGGACGTTAAATGAAAACTTGAAGATTTGCTGCAGTGAGTAGCAATAATCTAGTTTTCATTTAACTTTCGAACGATTAGTCGGTGCGATTAACTTGGCTAATAGGATTAACCTTGGCGGCCTTTCCCTGGTTGAATTATATGACTACTTTCAAAGGCCGATCCTTTTTGGAAACTTGGCGGCTTCTTTT
>JAHWFP010048265.1:0-18663 GCA_023313725.1 Lithobius niger | reverse complement strand
AGAAAAGGCTGAAACTTGTTTAATCGGGAGACTTTGGTCGGCTGACACCATAAAAGTCACTGTTAGACCCATAGCTTAACGTTTTCTTGTTGAAAAAACGACGTGAACAACGTTGACATTAGCCTAATTACGTACTACGTACTACTAACGCTTTTTTTTGTAGTCACGAAAATAAAATCTTCCATGCGGTGAATAAAGCTGGTTCTTAGCTCATTTTGCAGGTATTGCTCTGTAGATGCGCCCTTTTGATATTGACCCTTCTAATTGGTCAAGTGGTTCAGGGGTTAGTTGCTCCAAACCACCAAATTGATTGTTTTACATTGTTTTAAACATTGTTATTATGCAACAATGCCAAACTGAACATTGAATAAATCCGTGCGTTTGCAAGGAGATATACTTCAGTACTAATAAGAAATACTAATTATTTTCAAAAAGATGACTGCTGTTCACGAAAGAAAACCAAACAAAAAACAAAAAACAATTGACCAGAAAACTAGATTGGTGTTTCCATCTCATATTTACTTAGAAAAAAATTGTTTAAAAAAAATCTTATATCTACCCCAAAACAAAACTTGTTAAGGTTCCGGCCACGCTTTTCGGCCGTGTGAAGTCGTGATATCAAACGCCAAGCTCTTTCGCCATGCTAATCCTACCGAGTAAGATTTCAAACGTTAAATGAAATAATTGAAAATTGCGCTGTGAGCAAATTTCATATATTTCATTTAACCATCGTACTATTACTCGGTAGGATTAGCTTGGCGAAAGAGCTTGACGTTTGATATGACGACTTCACACAGCCGAAAAGCTTGGCGTGAATCCTTAACAAGTTTTATTTTGGGGTAGATTTCTAATTACGACAACTATGTTCATATAAAATTAAACTTTGTTACCTTTAGTACAATATAAAATTTGGATTATTAATAACATTGAAGTGGAAAGAAGATACATTTTACACCCAATTCAAACATATAAACAGGAACTAAGATGCTTTACTTTCAATTTAGCATTTTTCTTATATAGTATCAAACTATGTTAGCATATCAGAATTTTTTATTTAGTTACTTCGTAACTTAATTTTTACTTCACAATATGAATTTATACATCTTAGTGTTTCAGGTAGCTGATAAAGACAAATTTGCAATAAAATTCTTCCCTCATTTTGCAGTAGTAGTTCCTCCATAGTGGAGCTTTTAATTTTGTGCGTCCAACTTTGTGGAGTTACGTTTCACAGTTTCGTGTTCCCTTTTAAGTTTAAAATAGTTTTTAATTTACGTCACGCACATAATTATTATGCAATAAGCTGTTTTCTTTTATCAGGTGGAGAGTTTTTTGTTTTTTTTTGTTATTTTGAAACAATATTCTTATTATTTTGTTTTGTACTTTTTGTTGTTTCACCAATGCCGGTTTTTTTTTTAGTTTTAAAATTGTAACGGCGAAAAAAAATCCGAGCCACGGAAGCGTATTGCATTTGATTAATTTCTGATATTAGTCATTGCATGCTGTGATGTAAGGAAACAGAGTCTTGGATTAATGTAAAAGTTAGGGCGCTTTTTAACCTGAAGATCAATTCCACATCCGCACATTCTACTTTTAAGCCCAGTCCGATTGGACTCAATTCAGTCTTACCCGACTAAGGCACAGCCACTGATGCGAGTCCCCGGTTGAACTGCATCGTGGCTACTACGTGGCTATACTTGTGACTGGGCAATTATTGGAAGAGCGTTCCTCTTTCCCTCGCTTCGTCGCACTCAAACCATCTAGTTACTCAAGTAGCATTAGACGATTAGGCCAATGTTGGCCAACCGTAGGTAGCCTTGGCAATGATTTCATCTTGTTGACCCGGTATTGGGACAATGTTGGCGTGTCTGCAACCTCAGTGGTGTCGTTACTTGTGGCACCACAATGGCCGCATCAAAATAGGTTCCCGTTTGTGAACCCTCCAGCTTCCCATAATATATCTGATAGGTTAGCTGTGATACATATTGTAATAAACTGTATTCCATACTTTACTCCATGCTTCCTGTCACATGATAATTGTAACTGTATATAAACCCTGCTCACATGAAGTAAAGCCGTCTCTTCAGTGGTAGCATACACCCTTGTTGTTGTCCGCTTACTTATGCCATAGTTACCCACGCAGTAGGAATGTATGCCAATATACACTACACTTGGTAATACATCACAGTTGGCGACGAGGGTGGCGACACGAACTGGTCCTCTTTACATCAGCCGTTAAGTAGGCACAAGACCATGGGCCAACAACACTATCAGAAAGAGACGTCCTCTGACACGACAGAGAAGCTCACGAGTTCGTGAAAACAGCACAACAAACGAAATGCATGAAAGTGATGTCTGAGAAACAGTGTTTTCAGGGGGAAAAAACCCACACAGCAGAATGGGGATGTTAAAACAACAAACACAACACCGCCATCTTGGAATGACGTGGCACAAGTGATGTAACATTGTGTTCACGGATTGTCTTCGTTGTATTTAGGTATCCAAGGCCAAAATGGGAAGATATTGGCCGAAAATAAAATAGGTGTGTTGTTTTCATGATTTTGTGGCCTTTACTCTCCTGTCAGACGTCACACTGTGGTTGCTATCTCCCACGCAAATCTATTTCAGTTGGTAGTGCAACACAATTTTAATTATTACCCTAACATGTTCCCCTTCGGTGAAACAAGGAGTGTCTAAACACTTCACCACATTTTGGTACTCCTTCCCTGGGCCAGAACAGTTCTTTAAATGCTCTTCCAAGATGCAGGCATTCCTGCAAAAGGTCTACTTTATTTATTTATTTCTCCACTAACGCGTTGGCCGTCCGTCATTGGGACAACGTATTGCTTATCTGCTCTAGCAATATGTAATCCGTTCTTCATTGGTTCGACAACACGCCGACCTTTTTTGCTTCATATCGCATTAGAAACTGCACCCACTAGTTGAAGCTAAACAGATAATACCAAAGTAAAGCTCACTTTCGCTTTTTTAAAAATTTCAATACTTAATTTAAATCGCTTAATTGTCCTCGTGTAGTATTTCACAATTACACAAAGAAATACAAAAAAAAATAATTGTAAACGAAAAATAAAAGCGTCATTTGCATCCCCATTAACAAGATTTACAATTTCAAATCCACTAAATACTTCAACAGTTAAGTAAATATATAAATTCAGTAATACAATAACATCATTAAAAAATAATAAAATGACAACTGTAACATATAGGTCAAAAAGTCAGCAAAATCACGAGTTTGGCCACATGTTCTCGCCATCAAACAACATATTCCTGAATTTTCTCTGGCGGTCTTTATCACCGTACTACAATAAAAAAAATGGCAAAGAACACTACATTAAAACACATTAAAGGCAATAAAATGAAAGAAACAAGTGCCAAGAGCACTTACCTAGCCTGACAACGGCACACCAACAGAACAAAATAAGCAAATCGACCATTTTGGCGGAAATGGTCAAGGCATTACTGATCAATAATTAAAAGCGTAGATTATAAAGTTACCTAGATACGTCATCTTACTTCTTCCAGTACTACGCGAGCCCTAGCGACAGTTGCGGCTACTAATACCTCTGATAATACTCTTGCCTTCGAAGCAGCACGAAGACAAAGCATTATCATAGGAATATAGTAGCCGCAATTACCGCTAGGGCACGGCGTAGTATTGGAAGTAGTAAGATGCTGCCGTAAAAGACAGTGCAAGTCTCAGACGTTAGTCACGGGTGACAATCACATTAACGAACCACGGTTTCTTGCATGGAACTGATTGCGACAAACTGTCCCCAGAATTTCCATAGGTGTCTCCTTCACTGTCAGTAGGAGGGAAAACAAGAGCGTTAGCTAATATTCTTTTGCAAAGTAGATAATTAAACTCATAAACTTCGTAAGTATAATTTTTTTTTCTCATTATGGCCTGTCACATTCGTGTCACCTTGTTACATACCCTTGACTGACTCTAACGGATATTTAATTTAATTTTCCGTACTCACAGCGCCGTTGTGAAAGTAAGGCGTCGGAAAAACCTGGTGACTAGAAACGGAATCCTCAGTGACTTGGTTTTCCCTTTCTTATTTCCCGTCTGTCGCGGCGCGTCATGCAGAACTAATCACGTTTTTGAAATGAAATCCACACAATGTAATCTCGTCTGAAGAAGAGACTGAATCTGTGAAAAATGATTTCACTGTTTTTTTTCTTTTTTTCTTTTTGCTGTTAAACCACAAAAGCCGTCTCATCACATCTTCTCGCTGTCCGACGGAATTTACTGGCGACGGGGAGACATTATTTAGATCGGGAAAGGCGGATTTTTTTTTAAGGAAACGCACCGGCAGTTTTTATTATAGCAACAGCTTCCCGGAGATGTCGTATAATTTTGACAGCGAAAAATGTTTTAATGCGGAATTACACTATGCAAACAACTCTGGTTTAATTATCATTTTTGAACGTGTTCCTTTATTCAATTCAGATAGGATGAAACTAAATTTAGAGTCGGCTTATTCCATATGAGGGTAATTACAGGGGACAAATGGTGCTTCTCTGTAAAGCTTGTGTTCTACAGGAAGGATGGGGTTGTGGTAATAATATAAATAAAGCAGGTTTAGTCCATTTTATTAAGCAAGGGAAGGGAAGCGAGGTAAATAAAATGGAATAAAACGGAGTAATTTCACGATTATTACTCCATTTTATTTAATCCTAATCTTGCCTCTCTTCCCCCACTTCAAAAAATGGACTATATCTCATGTATTTACATTATTACCGCAACGCCATCCTCCCTATAGAGCACAAGCCTCACTGGGAAGCAGCAGTCGTATAATTTGACCTTCCTCATATGGCATTTCTAATGAATGAGCGAAGAAACTGTAGCCTTTTACGTTTTGTCTAAATTTTCAGTTTTATCTCCTTTCCGTGCAAACTGTACGTTGACGCACAACCCGATACCTCTTCAAATTTAACTAGTATAATCAAATAAATATACCAACGCCCATCGTAGCGTCCAGAGAACCACAGACTAGTACGTATCGGGCCCACCTTGACGGGGGAAAAATCATGCGTCATCGCATAGCTGGGAATCGAAACTGGAGCTTCCGGTTTCAATTTCGGACTGCCGGAAAGTGGCAGCTTTGCAGAGAGCAACCGACATGTTATTCCATATCGACCGCTATAGCCACAGAGCCGCCACGTTTCTGGCATTCTGGATAGTATCGTTATAGCTCAGTGGTTAGAGCAGTTGTAATCGGAAGACCCGCTTTCTATTCCCAGCCATTTGACGATAAGTGAATTTTTTTTTAGTAAAGGTAGAGACGCATGGGTTTTCTCTGCAGTCCCCAAACGCTACAACGGGTGTTTATTTTTCTTGTATAGGGTGGTGATCTACCAGGAAAACCAGGAAAAATTCAGGGAATTTACTAAGGCTGGAAAAGTCAGGGAAAAATTAGGGAATTTGATAAAAAATATATACTGAAAGTCAGGGAATTTCAACATTTTCCGGAAAGTCCATTTCCTCTGTAAAGAATAGCTAATTATTATTTTATCTTTTACTTCTAAAACCTTCACTTTATTACAGTTAAAACTGTAATGTTCCTTTTGTTTCATTTCCGATAAAGCCAAAAAAAAAAAATCCTTAGGCCTAAAAGTAATATTGGACGTTACGTTTTAAGCCCGTTTCTAGTTTTGTTTTGATTGGCATTCCTGCTCTTTACCAACACCAGTTAGGGAAGTGCAATTTTTGATTTAGCAAAGCAATGCGATACAGATACTGCAATATGAGTGAAATGGTGAAAAAAAAAAGTTCGTTAGTCCTGTAATATCCTGTTAGTCCTTCGACCGGCAAAAAAATCAGGAAAAAATGTTGGTATTGGTCTGGTAAACACGTAAAAATCAGGGAATTTCATCTTGAGGTTTTGTTAGCCACTCTGTACTAACTATAATTTATTTTTACTCCAAACTAGCTACATATATATATATCAGTTAACCCCCAAGGCACGCGGTTAAGCGAACGTGAAAAAACTAAGTCTCAACACGCACTGCAAGCTTTGTGAGGGGGCCGTTGAACTCGGAGCAAAGTTGAGTAACAACAGCCCAGTGGTCAGTGTCCTCGTCGACAAACGAAGTGAATGCTGGTTCGTAATCCACTAGTGACCAAACTTTTCAGTATAAAAAATTCTACGAATTAATTCATGCAACTAGGGGTTAAAAGTACATACCACTTAAAGCTGACCTAATGTTGCGTAACATAGTCACTTAGGCACTGGCGGCCATATTTGAGTTTGGCTTCGGGCGAAAAATGCAGTGATTTTTGGAAGGGACATGGACGCTACATTTTTTATATATGCCCAGTGGAAGTCAACTCAATTATCAAATCATCCAGAAAATGGTTTAGGAATTGAGATTTATGACCTAACTATTACTCACATCGGGGTAAATAGGTGATTATAGGCGCCTCTTCACTTTTTCAACTCCTACATGCAGCACCGTAGAACCTTCTAGCAATGTAATGAATATAGCGGTACAAATTTTAAAAAGGAACAACACTTCGCAGCAGTACCGCGTATTTTTGTAACTAAAACGAGATCACGTGATCTACATCAGCCTATTGGATTGACGGAGAATCGGGAAGTTGATGCTGTATTTAGAATATGGGCAGCGCTATCGAAATGGTGAAACGGCGTCTTTAAACTTTACAGATTTCAGGTTGTTTCATTACATTCAGCGCCAGTTTGTGAAAATCTAAAGGTTAATGATAAGCGGTAACTGTTTCAGTGCGTTGAAAATAGTGGTAGACAAATCCAGAGCCTCACTTGTCCCTTTAAAATGCTTTAGATTCGGGTCATGACCTTTAGCTATACAACGCTTCCCCCATCTAGCTGAGTTTGATGGGGTCCTTCCGATGCATTTTCCGGCTGCGCCGCTTCAATTGTCAAAACTGATTGCCAAAACGTTCCCCTTTTACGCTCCGTTCCGGCTGGAAACCTCGCTATGGCTTTGCTAGTTATAGCCTAGTGTGTAATCTAAGTAGGGTTTCCGATGCCATCAAGAACGAACAAAGCAACACTATACGCATAATAACCTCGTGAGCCTAAAAGTAGTTTATCAGTATAAAAGCCAAACGTCTTTTTTTAAATGTGAAAAAAAGAAACAAAAATTTTTTAAAAGAGAACATAGTTTTAAAGATTTTCTTCAACATTTTTTGGTAAGACGTTGGGACTTGGAAAACTACTCAAGTTTACAAGTTCTGTTTTTTCTTGCCGTTTACTCAAAAATGGTTTTAAACTTATCGTTCGATTTTGGCAAATTTGAGGAATTCTATTTTTAACGTTTATTGTCCAGCATTAAATTTTCAAGAAACATTGTAAGGAAACCCCAAACCTTCGAATTTGCGTAGCATTTCCGCCAGATGGTATTAAACTGCAAATGAAAGCCAATTCAAATTCAAAGTCAACTTCAGGATAAATAGGAGTCTGAAAAATGTAAAATTAACTTTGTTTTATATTGAATTTCGCTTCCTTCACTGACCCAATCTACAAACGCAACGCGGCTTCCTATGAAATTAAGCGTATTTCGACCTTACTACTAATAAATTTCTCCTGGTCCGTGAATTTGAGTGTACCCTTCCGAAAATTATTGAGAACGACTACCCACGCCACATACTTGAAAATCTAGTCAATCATAAGAAATTACTCAATTCTGTCCACCAAAACGTACACCAATTAACTGCATTTGTATACCATATTTTTCACATGCCTCAGAACACCTCAGAATACTACTGCCAACCCTCCCCCCCCTCCCAAAAAAAATTAACTCTTGTCTCATCTATGTCATCCAACTACTTAAGTAACTTGGCTGTGGGGGGGGGGGGAGGAGGGAAGAGAAACAAAAATATTTTTCTAAATTAAAAAATTAGTTTGAAGTATCTACTTTATAAATTTGAACGTTTTACGTTGTTTAATCCACTAAATTAACTAAAAAAAATTGGTTTTCACAGGCTGCTATGTACCAGTAGCAATATCATTAAATATTTTTAAACGTGTGTAGCCAAAATTTAGATTTTTTAAACTTCAGGTACCGTTTTATAAAAAAAAAAACTACTGCACAGAAAATGTTGATTTTTTGCAGGGAGCGTCCTCATCAAGCTTTGTACAGAACCAACTACAATTATGGTTTTCCATGGAACACTCATGTTTTTAGAATTTGTAACATATATTATAATAGCGATATTAATTAAACATATAAATGTTTAAACAAATTTTCCTAAACTATTTGCATGACTTATACCA
Organism: Lithobius niger; assembly: GCA_023313725.1. NCBI lineage: Eukaryota > Metazoa > Arthropoda > Chilopoda > Lithobiomorpha > Lithobiidae > Lithobius > Lithobius niger. The sequence goes on along the minus strand of JAHWFP010048265.1, from coordinate 10,384 downwards.
TGCGCAATGGCTGTTTGCTGTGAAGTCACCATGAGTTAGCCAATGACGAACGAGAACAACGGCTGTTTGGCCATCTGATTGGACTAGCCCAATCACGTGATGTGCACGTCACAGCAAACAGCCATTGCGCGTGGTATAAATATTTCTAGTCTAATCTCTACACAATGGTGTGTTTTACAGTCCTACCAGTTTCAAAGCTGTAGGTGTAACATATTTTTTTTTTAATAATGGTACCTGAAGTTGTGACATTTCCCCCATGGAAATACATGGGAGTACCAAGTTACCTTAAAGAAGTAACAACTTTTCGGAACATTGCAATCAATCACAAAAGTAAAACTCATCAAAAAAATATTATCTATCAAATCCCATCGGTTGAGTCAACACGTAAGACCACCTACGTTGCAACCATGAGGCGAGCTCTGAAAAAAACAAATTGCATCCCATTCCCGTAACTCAAACTATAAATAGCAAACGAACGAATTTCCTGGTATGCAACATCAGATGAAGAGTGGGAATCCGGACCAAAAAAGTACACGTGTTATTTTTCAAGAAAAAGTCTTGAAGCCCATTTGAATTCAGAAACCTTGTGCATTTTTACACAACGCCCCATATCCCCTGGTACGTAACCATTTAATCCTATCAGCAAACAGATTTCGGAATACATCCCGAGTTTTCATAAACTTAAAATTTCCAATTTTTCCCACGAAGGCCAGTACCCTTAAATAGCCAAACATGAAACTTTCCCATCACTAACTTCTCCCTGCAGTCGTAGGGAGACGTGAGGGCACCCTTGTCCGTTCTGTGCTAATGGGTTTCATGTTTATTCTTGTTTTAAAATCTTTCTTTGTATGTGGTGGGAAACCATTGTACATTTATTTCTGATATTGACTTTTAGCGATTGCTAAAACAATTTTTTCCTTTGCTTGACAACGCGATGTAATCATGCCGAAACGTCGTGTTTCTGTGTACATACACGTGCACTTGCTGGCGTTTTCTTTTCAACATTAATTTTGGTGTTTCTCTCACTTTAATAAAAGAAAAAGCGACTTTGTAGCTTTTCCTTCCGTAATCTGTTTATTTTACATCGTTTGCGTAAAGGAACAATATTTAACAATACGTTCAAAAAATCAGTGTCGCCATCTCTGATGGAATTATAATAATTCTGAGTGGGGAAAAAACTTGCCTTACCAGGAGGAGAACCTTCAACTTTTTCAGCGTATTCCGTCGTTCGACTATTGACGAGAATTTGTAGTAGAACTTTTCAATAACAGCAAGACGTGTACTGATTTAAGCTATAATCACACGAGCGTCAGGACTGTTTAAAATTATGCGTAAAACGGATTCATTTATTACAAAAATTCGTCGATACGGGCGCTGTTCCCGTCAATTGCAAGAGCAGAGCTTGAACACCACTGTTCATCACTTCTCGTTAAGCATAACTCTTTATAAACTCCTTGATTTATGCGATTCGTCAGTTCAATAATAAACGCCACTCATTTAGAACGTTTTGCTTAATAATAAATGTTTAAATAATACCTATTTACGTTACTGAGAGAATATGTTGTGACCCTCAACAACTACTATAGCCATAAGTTTAAATCTAAATAAATCAAAAGCCTTACATTTTAGGAAAGCAGTTAGCGGTACATAGTACTATTTGCTAAAAAAAAAAAAAAAAGGTTTATGAAATACGTAATAGAGAATATACTCTACCAAAACTGTTTAACAGGTTGCCTCAACATTTACTTAAGGTTGAGAAATAAAGGAAATTGAAAAAGAAGCTAAAAGCGATGCACGAACCTTAAAAAAAACGTACAGATGAACCTTTTCTGCTTTTCTTTAAAACTCTGCACCGGTTCTTTCTTGTCTTTATCAACTTTTTAATCGCTTTAACCCATTATCTGTGTTTGTCCACAGACTTATTTGTATTTTAGATATTGCCTTTTACTTTAGTTTACCATATTTATTTTTATCATTTAAGTTCCTTTTTTTTCAATTATATGCATTTTTAAAACATTGTAGACTGACACGAGTTTGACAAAACAAACTTGGACTCATTACGCAATAAACTGTCATTCATTAAAACCTGTTTACACAAATAATACCTATTTACCCAGACGTAATCAAGTAAATAAAATTCACACGTGCAAACAAAATGGTAAATAAAATTCAGCCAATGATTTAGCTACTTTTATTGTTATTAGGTGCATTGCCCTGGAGCTGACTTCAAAAAGAGGATGAAATCTGTTGTTGCTTAACGGCGTCTGGTCATGTAGATGGGGAAAATCCAAAGAGTTTATTTTAATATTTATTTAAACAATTTACAGGTAAAACACCAAAAGGAAAGCAAAATGTGGTCGAATCTAACGCAAAATTCTCCCAGAATTCAATATTTCTGTAACAATCACAATAAAAAATAATTTTCAACCTGCAACAAGTAATTTGTGTAAACAGGAACACAATTTACAAGTTCCAAACAAATTATTTCTGAAAACAAAGTTAATCACCAAATGCATAAACATTGCCAACAAGAAATTATCAAGCTGATTTTTTCTAAATTAAAATTGGCGGAAGCTGTGATAATGTATTTTGGTAGAGAGTTCCACAGCCGAATATGCCTATGGCCAGATGAGTTACGCATGGCATTAAGACGAAGTTCAGACGTTTTAAGCCCACGTGGCAACCCATGTGATTCATTTTAGCTCGAAACGCTTTGAAAGAATAGTTAGTTCAGCTAGTTTCAACCACTTTAATTCATTTGTAGCCTACAATTATGTAATAATAATAATAAAAGGCTTAACCACACAAAGGTGGTTGGGCACTAGAAGGGTGAAACCACTAACCGTTGTCTCGGTCATATTAAAAATAAAATGTATGAACGATTATTATTCACTAGATGCTAACTGTGGGATCTACAAAAAATTTCAGAGACAAGTTTTCCTCAACGGAAACTTTTCTCCACTTTTCTTCTACAAGTTAAGGAGGGAGTCGAAACTTTGCCACCGAGCAAAGCAGCTTAACCCAGAAAAACCTTGAATTCGTTTAGTAAACTTCCTTTGCTCATTCTCAATCAGAAACGGGTTTTTTTTTGTAGTTTTATAAAAATGTCCACCATGTTCCAACTCCAGGCAAATAAATGCCTTAAACCAAATTAACATTAACCTTGAAACAATTAACCTTGAAATTAGCATTAGCCTTGAAATAGTGCGTAAAAAAATAAATTATATAATTTCGATAGTTTTAGAATGTTTACCGAAAGTAAGTTTGTTATCACTGATCATACCTTGGTCACGAGTGTTGGTGGCAGCAAAATTAGGCTCTTGACCATAATATCACAGCATGAGAAGGTTATTTTCACCAAAATAGAATGATTCTAGTTTATAAGCCTTAATCGGAACTTACCACAAAATACTCCAATCCTAAGGTTCAGCCCGAGTTGGACCGGGTCACTCTTTTTACCCAGTGACCCAGTGACCCGAAAATGGAAGAAAGAACCCGAACCCAGTCACCATGACTACACCAGTGATTCGTATTGACCCAGTGGTTCACCAGACCCGGTAAACCAATGACCAACCAGACCCGCTTTTCCGGGTTGACGTGGTGACCCAGCCATACCTGGTTACCCGGCCCAACCACAGTGACTCGGTAACCAGGCCGACTTGGCTTGACCCAGAAACCCGGCCAGACCTGATTTACCCGATGACCCAATCGGTTGTTGATTGACCCGGACGGACCTACGGATTGACCCCAGTTATTTTGGGTAGTAAAGGGAACCAACTGAAAATAAGGTCCGAGAAAAATGTGCTACCACAAATCTCCTCTCCCCAGCACTGTATGCCAACTCATTTTCATCAATTCTCGTATCTTTCTAACGCCCATTTAGTGAACTTTTAACTGCAAACAAATGTTACTTGTTCACTCATATCAAATAATAGTTTTGGGTCCTCCCCCCCCCTCCCCCACCTGATGCATAATGGATGAGCCACTGTAACGAACAGATAATAATAACCATCGTTAAGCTTAAAGAAAACGAACTAGCAGTAAATATTAGTAAAGCCGGCTGTATTTAGAAAAAAATGTATCTTTGTTTACTATTATTGTTATTTTTATTATTATTGATTGGATATACCAAAGTAACAAAAAACAAATTTAAATTGTGCTACCCTGGAACACATACCCTCTACTGAAATAGTTTGCACCGTTACAAAAGGTTAGCCTTTTTTAATCCTATGTTGATGCTTAACCATAGGATTAAGCATAAACAAAGGATTAAAAAAGGCTTAATCCTATGGTTGTGATCCCCTGATCACTATAAAATTAAAATGAGCCTAAAAGCACTTATCAGTAAACAGAACGAACTCCTGGTTATTTAAATGTCCTCCATTACTCCTATTTTAAAGAAAGGTTTTGTAAGATATGTCTGTTAACTGTTAGGTATAGACTAACCCAACTAGAAAACAAACCTTACAGAATTACTACAAAACAATATCTTTGCTTTCATAAGAGACTGCAAAAGACTAAAATTCTTGGATGGTCAACCCATTGAATCCTGTAAGCCAAAATCGGCATAAAATATTATGAACCTTTCTTTCCGTTAGGGTTTTGTACCCTTTCCCGTGAATAAATGACATGTGGTGAATAAATAGACAGGTATTTAGTTGTAACAAACTTACTATATTGTTCTGAAACATAAGAAACTTTACAGACACACTAGCAGCAACCTGCTGCGTTCCGCCACCTTGATTAGCTTCATTCTTCAGGAAGTGCAAACACACTCAGGGCCAGCTGAGCTTGCAGCCATGCTAACTTGCATGGGGGTGTTCAGCATTCCAGTACAGGTTCAATTTACAACACTTTCCACACCTTTGTCTTAACCAAATTAGGGATGCACCGAATACAAAATTTGCCGAATACCAAATACCGAATATACAACCGAATACTTAACTTGCCGAATACCGAATATATAACTGAATACTCAACTTGCCAAATACCGAATACAGAATATATAATCGAAATGTTAAACTGCCGAATACCGAATACCCGGCACCAAACAATTTACATATTCGGCCGAATACCAAATTATTCGGTTCTATGCCGAATAATGGCCGAATAGGCCGAATACCGAATTATTCGGCCGAATACTTAACCGAATACCTGTAATGTAAACATATTTGATCATTTTTCCTTCTTTTAAAAATGTCAGAAGACAAGTCCTCACAAACCAAAAAACTAAATGCTTAGCTAAACGTTCTGACATTAACACAATTGCATAAATATGTACTAAAAAATTTTCGGCCAAATATCAACAAATCTTAACACTATTCGGCCGAAAACCGAATATCACAATTTGGGCAAAATCAGTATTCGGCCGAATACCGAATATCAATATTCGGGTAAAATCTGCAGTCGGCCGAATACCAAATGCTTGAATTTTTGGCCAAATAGGTGAATACCGAATAATTACCTAATATTCGGTGCATCCCTAACCAAATCAGCTCCTATTCTCTAAACCACTGTGCTGCAAGATGATTGACATCTCCCTTCAAACACACTATGCCGCCCTTGCGTATTGCTTTGGTCTCATAGTGTGGTCAAGCCTATGTACTAAATTAATTGCACTCTCCGTAAATAGGGTGAACAACTCCAAGCAATGGTAACCTACCCCCCCCCCCCCCAGTTCCACCAACATTTCGGATATCCATCTAAGTTCTCCACTGCATTCCATGAAAGCAATCATTTCTGCTTCGTTGGCACTTAATGCAACGGTTTTCTGTTTCCTAGTTTCCAAATATAATATTTCGCACGCTCATAAGAACCTCTACCGTCTCTCTTCATGGACCATGTCCCATCCGACAAACCAACTGGCAATTTAGTTTTCTCCCACGAATAAAATAATTTGAAGTAATAGTCGTTTTAAAATATTTCACCCTCTAATCTGCTTTTCTAAGGCTCATTAAACCTTGATAGATTTATGACTGTATAGCTATTATCTGGTCAAATAAAGAATAAAGGTGTAAATAGTAAAATTGAAAATAAGCCATTAGCGAAATCATACACTAGAAATAACGGAGTACAATAAGCCACCTTTATGCACCTACGTTTCATCCAACTCAAGTGATCTGAATTCGAACCGGCAAAACCAGTCCATAACCAAAACACTCCCATACCGCCTTTACCGACATGGCAACTTGTCCCATGGCATAAAGATAACTTACTGAACCCGTTATTAAAGTCACAGCCGTGACCAGGACTCCATACTGAATGTGCACGATCATAGGAAATAACGTAATACAGTAAGCCTAACGACTGTATATTAATTTGTATTCCATCTGCATTACCTGAGTAAGTACTTTGGGTAGCTAGGAGCACTGGGGCGTCAGATTCGATAGACGTCTTGGTCACGGCTGTACATCTCTGGCTTCTTGCAGACCCGGGTTCGCTCCTGGTGAAAGGAAGTGTATATGTACGGGTTTTTATTCGGTTGTTTTCTACCCATTGCATGAGGGTTTCTTCCGGGTACTCCAGTTTACTCCCTCATGTGGAAACATACAACTGTTACGATGGTGGAGGGTCCTTCCACTGACCATCTGCCACTTAAGCCTTTAAAAGGCTGTATAGCTTACTGGCCATCAACTTCTACACATATGATCGAGCACATTTGGTCGAATGGAGTCCTGGTCATGGTTGTTACCTTAATAGTGGGTTCAGTGAGGTTTTTTCTATGCCATTGGACAAGCTTTAGGAAGCTCGTATAATGTTTTTTCTACCCGACAATCCTTCCCCTTGTTTTCTCCTATCTTGTAAAAGGCAGAAGGGAGCTTTAAGCAAATTTCACTATCAGTTCTGAACGAGTAATGTCTCCGTGCAGAAGCAGACAATGTTATCAGAAAGTCTGATTGCTAGTCAGGCGAGGTAATTTCTCCAAATTCTACTCGTGAATGGAAGGCATTACTGCATGCATATTGACGATGTTTTTGAATTTTCGAATTTTCTTTGCAAAAACCTATTTGCTATTCATTATTCATTTATTTAACAAAGGCCTGTTAACCAACCACCATACCTTCATGTTTTCTATTGATTGAATTCCCGAACATTTCTTCCCTGCACAATTCACTCACATCGCCCAGCTATGCCTCAAATATCCACCAGGAATTTCTTTATTACAAACTGCATTACCACAAAAATTTCATTGGCGTTGTGCTAATGTCTTTCATAACATTAAATAGGGTGGTTTCCCCTTGCTTTCAGACTTTGGTGAGTTGACAGTATGCTTAATGACTACTGAATTGAAATAAATTTACCCTTCGGTACCCTAATTGATCAAATGTCAGTTTCAGTATCCAAATCTTAAACTATAGAGACTGTAATTGTGATAAAGGCTCCATAAGGTTCGTTGGATTGATTGTATTTACATGTTGATTACCCGAGCAAGGCTTTCTGCAAGGGTTTGCCTTCTATGCACGCTGTTCTAAATGACTTCATGCGTTAAACTTGGCCGTTAGCTTGTGGCTAGTACGGTGTTACCTTTCCCGTGCTTTAAGCCGTTGTTCTTCAGATACTCCATGAATTCTAACGATGTGAATTGAGGCCCATTGTCTGTTGTTAGGATCGACGGATAGCCAAACCTTGAGTATGTATAAAATATTTATCTCTAAATCTTTTTTTCCAAATTCGTATCATAGTTTTCAACAGTCATGCTAGAATTGTTTTCATTGAATTCGACAATACATCTGGAAAATTAGGTTAGGTACAACAGGTTTTGGGTGATTTGCGTGAAGTAGTCGGAAAAGTCACATATGATTTTAACACGTTTTAGTAAGTATTTAGTCACTCCTTCGCATGTAATGACAGTGTTGCCACTTTAGAGGGGTTGGAAGTTAGTGATTAAATAACATCATTGGAAACAATTTCATCCCCATTGATAAAATAGTCATTGAGACCGATATGTTTCAAATTCGTGCTTTAACATTAGCAGTAATCACAAACTGTGACATACGATGCTAACAGACCTTATAATTAAAAAAACCAAAAACTTCAAAAGATTCCAAAGTAGAAATCTCAACAAGGGAATGTGTTCAGTAGTCAAATAGAAAAGAAAAAAATCTCTATCAACGTAAGGGGTAAATACGAACCACAGATTGAATGCATAGCTACAGAAGCTAATAAATGTGGAAGTGTCTGTGTTGTAACTCTATATCGCTTCATCATCCCATCGCTTGTTGCAAGATCATCTGAGAGAGATGCTGTGGGTTTCGTTTCACGGATCCAGGCCAATTGATTCAACATTGCTAGGATCTTATTCTACCAACTCAACTCTAAAAGGTGTCAACTGTTTAGCACGTGCGTGAACTGGTGGTGAGTCAGGAGGCGAAACGCGAAATCTATCCCAGTCGACCATGCCTTGAAGAAGACACCTCCCATGTGGAACGTGGAACACTGGCACGCGGATTTGCCTGGAGGGGGGGGGGGTTTAGGTTTAATGGAGTGTCGACAGCTAGGTTATTAACGACGACCTCAGTCACAGTGCAGTGGCCCGGCTTGTCACTGCATCACAGCATATTAAAGAGATGTTAACCAAACCCCAAATCATGCCAGGGCTAACCGTAGCACGAGTGGTAATTTTCTCACCTATCTATTGACTTTCACCCAATACAGCGTATTTTTGAAAGTAGGGTATTCCAGAAAATAAATACAACCAGTCGTTCCACATTTGGCCACATGGGGTCATGACCCAGGAGGAGAGATGACCATGAGGTAGTATTATCATGGACAGAGGTAGAACAGCTCTATAGGTACTTTTGTGAAATAAAAAGCCAAGAAATGCACAGACATACAGGGTGGCACAGATAACTTTACCCAATAGGCCTATGAAAAATATAGGCCGATAGTCAATGGGTCTAAAACTAATAAACCTATACATAGCAATGCTACGTAGATCATAATGGACTCTTTGTAATATCTAACGCAGATGCTCGAAACGCGCACCTTCTTGTGCTAGGCGCTTTTCACACCTGCTAACGAATGATGCACGAACGTTTCGTAGCACGTCAGTCATGATGTCTGCAACTGCTGTTCGGATCCGGTCTTTAAGGTCATCAAGCGTCAAGGGTTCTGTTTCTCGTTCTTAATGAAACCCCAAAGGAAATAGTCCAACGCAGAAAGATCGGGTGATCTTGCTGGCCATGGAACTGGTCCCCCCCCCCCCACCAATCCTACGACTGGGGAACTGGTCAACCAACCACTGTCGAACAGGTAGATGATAGTGAGGTGGTGCTCCATCCTGTTGGAGCCACATGTTCATCCTCACCGCTAGTGGCAAATCATAAAGGGCATTAAACAGCCCTTTGTCCATTAAGGATTCCATCAAAAAAGATTGGTCCAATGAACCTGTCCCCAATGATGGCCGCCCAAACATTGGTTCTAAACCGAACTTGGAAGTAGTTGTAACGTTACCAATGTGTATTTTGAGCGGACCAATAATGCATGTTGTGCCTGTTCACTGTGCCATCCCTACGAAGGTTACCTCATCTGAAAATAGCACATGTTCTACAAAAGTTGGAGTGTCATTCATCATCCATTGTATAACCAGGAAAATGTCCTGTGTCCGATACTGATCGTTCTCAGACATCCTTGATGCAGATGAATGCGGTACGGGTGATACCTATGCCTATGCTGTGGCTTATCCCTAGTTGTCCACCAATACCTTTGCTACTTATGTGTGGATTGACAGCCACAAGAGCCAGGACCATCTCTGTTCTCGCCCATCATTGCCCACTATATGATCCCGTCGTGGTCCACACTGCGGTTGAGCAAAGTAACTCTTAGCCCGGCTATAACATTACCGATGATTCGTGGGGCCGGCTGTCGTTGATCAGGATACCTTTCTTGATACACTCTTGCGGCTTACCTTTCATTTCCATCGCATAGCCCCCACGCTGCGACCATGTCCGTTTTCTCTGAACTTATGCACACTAGCATTTGTAACTGTGGTTTCCTTTATAAATATTATGGTACAGATGACCAGAACTACTGTAGACCTGTTTGCAGTGCTATACCAAGTAAGAACAACTTTAAACAAACAACCATTCGAAGCCAACTTGGCTTAAAAATTAAAAAGGTAGGAAGAACAAAAAATACAACCGTTCGAAGCCAACTTGGCTAAAAAATGTACCGAGTAGAATACAGCCAAGTCCTACCTAGCAACGGTAATGGGGTTAGGTCTGAAGGATTTCCTAGATCACACCATTCTGCATAAGATGGAGTTTTTTCGTTTCCATTTGATTCCGTTCACGTAGGCTATGTACAGGCCTTTTAGTTTTAGGCCTATTGAACTATAGGCCTATATGTTCTATAGGCCTATTGGGTAAAGTTATCTGTTCCACCC
>JAHWFP010048264.1:0-12330 GCA_023313725.1 Lithobius niger | reverse complement strand
AACGAGAGAAAAATAATATGTACATCTTCAATAGAAGATGTAGATAAAAACAGGCAGTGTCTTTCCATACATTCAAAGGTCTAAAACAATAAGAGTCAAAAGAAAACTAGCAATTAGTAATGACCGGCTTGAAACCCTGGAATCAGTATTGAAGTCCTCTAACAGCTTTTTTAAATGGTTTTTACCTTTATTTTAATGTCCCCCCCCCATAGTTTTATCTGCTTAATAGTCCATACAAAAGGGGCTGGTGCGTGCGTGTGCCCCCAGTATGTGGGTGGATGCCATTTTTGCTGGCAATTGGTAAACTCGTTTGTTAATTCAATTCGGTAGGAATGGTTACTTTAATGAGGTCAAAACGCGTGGAGTGGCATTGAACCTGCGTTATTTTGCTATTTTGCGATAATAGAATGTTAATAAAGTGTTAGGATGAATCGGGTGTGGATTAGCGGTTGCAAGTTAAAAATAAAACTTGGATGGCAGATAAAATTCTGGAAAACCACGCTTTTCTACAGAAGCTTTAGATGAAACGAGGGTGGTCTGCTGTAATGCAGCCCTTACCGTTTGGCTTTAAGGATGTTTTTCTTCACCTTAATGAGATCAAACTCTTTATGTACCTTTTGTTTTATATTGGCACACAATTTTATGTAATCTTATCACAATACCTTTGGTACCTTTTCCAATGCGTAATAAATATTATCAAGTACACACATGATATAATGATATTACTTAAAATTTAATTAAAAACCAGTAAACTTGCTATTGCAATAAAGCATTTTGACTAATGGAAGTTGCTAGAATATAATTCTCTGTTACTATTACACCGTGCATAACTTTCAGTGTTGGACAACGTCAGTTGGTGTGCCTAGGTCGGGCACTATTACGGAAAACAAAAGTTCTCATTCTGGACGAAGCAACTGCTGCTGTTGATTTGGAAACGGATGAACTTATTCAGAAGACTATTAGGGAAGAATTTGCCGAATGTACAGTCATTACTATTGCTCATCGACTAAACACCATTCTGGATAATGACAGGTCAGTTGTGACAGATTTTATTTCTGTAGGTTTTTAATATACTTTAAACACTTAAACTTTTTTTGTTTTTGTTTTCATAGAGTAATGCTATTGGCTGCGGGCGTAATAAAGGAATTTGACAATCCTCAAGTTCTATTGCAAAACGCCAATTCGATGTTCTACAGCATGTGTAAAGATGCAGGATTAGTTTGAGAAAAGATGTACAAGACAGAAGGAGAAGTTTGCTGACCTTTTCACCAAAGCAGCTCTGAAAACTATTGGTCATTATCCTCATTAGCCGTAAGAAGTTTCTTGGTGCGCAATACAACCGTGTTATCATGAATTAAATCGGCACTATACTGAATGCATTGATTGTTTTTATTACCACTGTGGAAGGAGCTGAAGACATGAATTCGAGTGCATGCAGTTCCCTTGCTTTGGACTTAAGGCCGCTACAAATTTAAGTGGCTCTCGGGAGGGCCACTAAAAAAAATTGACGCGAGCGGGTGGTGTTTTTATTTTACTCTTTATTCATGATTTTTCAGATGCGAGTGATGGCTCATCCCCCCCCCCCCCAACAAAAAATCAATAGCGTACATTTCTACCACCCTCAGATGCCCTCAGATGCGTCGGCTGTAACACCTCTTGCAAAACAATGGCCTGGGTGATCACATGCTGTAAACCTATAATTATGTTCATGCTTAATAAATTATATCATTTGCCCTCCGTTACTCAATGTATTAATATAGTGAAATAGTTTAGGCTTTTAGGTTTTCTAGCTAGTTGTGGAGAACCAAAATTAAATGGTCTTGATTTTTCCTTAAATCTTCAACCTTTAAACCGTAGGGTGCGAAGTCCTAAATTTTTAGGCCTATGGCCCCCAAATTGGGCGGCTGACATGACTGAGTGACTTATTTACTTTTTCAATACGTGCTTCGGGAAGCCAGTTGAATTGTTTCCGCGATTGTTTACCATGATACTGCAACAATCCAGAATCAACTACTCATCGTGATAACGCATCCTAAATGTAGAACCACGCTAATGTTTTGCCATAAAATAATAATCATGGGACAAACCTTCGTCGAAACCTGAACATAAGTATGCATTTCTAATGTTCTGTTTTTTTTCGAAAAGAAAAATCAGTGGACAGTGGACACATGATAGACCAGACCGTAGCAATGGAAGCGGAAAAAAACCAACAAATTAACTAAGCAAAAAAAGGCTTCGCCGTTTAGAAAAAAAAAATAGAGCTCGTATCCCCATACTCACAGTCGTGAAGGTACAAGAATAAAAATGGATTAGAGTTCACTCAAACGCAACGAACTATAATTTGAACTACAATTCACAAAACATAAACTTACAAACACACACAAAATAGACGCCATAAACAACAAAACGCTACAAAATTGAAAGATAAAAATGAATACACAAAATGAACACGTAATTACTACACGTAATTAAAACGAACTAGAAATAACCACCTCAAACGACCTTCAAACACAAACACAGGCAAAAAACTGCCTTAACTAGGAGTCTGCTTGTTTCAAAAATTATAAATGCATTCAAAATACACATATACCCACTCTCACGAAACAGACTTAATATATGAAACAACAAACACACAAATATAAAAATTCTGTATAATACACAAATTATCCGTGCACGCCCAAACACCGAAACGTTTAAACTTTTCAAACATAAACTGGGGTTTCTTTCTAACATAACCATTGATGAAAAACAGTCCTTGTTCCTTGGTATTTGAGTTCAAATTATAGTTCGTTGCGTTCTAGTGAAGTCTAATCCGTTTTTATTCGTGTGCCTTCACGGCTGTTCGTATGGGGATACGAGCTCTAATGTTTTTTTTCTATACGGCGAAGCCTTTTTTTTTTTGGCTTAGTTTATTTTGATTGGTAATGCGTTGTATCGCTTGGAGTAATTCTGGCAGATGTTGGGTCGTTATTAATTGCTTGTTTAATAGTACTCCCCTCTGGCGTTTCAGCTCTGGAAGCTTTCTTGAAATTCTTAACAAAAATTTCAGCTTGGCTGTTGCAAAACAGCGCATAAGCTGGACCGGTAATATGCCGAGTGGCTAGTTCTAGCTAGTTTCTGGCTAGTTCTAGTTTAGGCCGGAATTATTTAATAACTGTATAATTACTATCTTTTTAATCATGTGTGTACTTGCATTCAATGAATAATTTTACCTTGGTTGTTTCTCTTGCGAAGCGAGAGAGTTAGCACACCCCCATACTAGAAAGTGGAAGTCCAGTGTTTAAAGAACGCAATCACATTAGTCATTTAATGAAGGTAGTTGCCATGTGCATGATTATGTTTGGTTGTCCGGTGTTTAGACGGACAACCTTGTTAATTGCATTTATTTTGTTGTGTACAAATTCATGCTTGAATGTGTTGTTTGAAAATCGCTCGTGTTAGTGTATTAGTAAAACTTGGTTAGTACTTAAATTTATTTAAATACGCGTTGAAAATCACTTGATTAGTGTATTATAGTAAACTGGTTAGTTGTTGAATGCGCTAGTAATTAAATGTGTTAGTAAGCTAGTAAATTGTTAGTTGTTGAACGCAATATACATTTTTAAGTAAGCTAGTAAAAATAATTAATTTTTTTGAAAGCTGCTTGTTAAATTTATTAGGCTAGTAAACTGGGATTATGGTGGGAAAAACCGAATTGCTTTTGCTTTTGTTATTAATTTAATTATATGAGTTAAAGACGGAATTAACTGCGCAGGTTGGTTGGTTAACATTTGGTGGAATAAACATATTTTGCATTTGTAGTTAAGGAGGGACTTAACTGTGTTGATGGGTTCATCCATCTTGGTATGAGGGATTAATGTTGTTGATTTCAATTTTGTTTCTTCTGATTTCGGTTAAACAATGGCTGATCCGAAACCTATTGATTTGTAATTATAAACTCGAAGTTTGGCAATAAAGTTAAGACAATTGAATCTACTGTAAACCAACAAGAAATTGAGGCTAAGTTTCCTGAATTTTTTCAGCCTGGTCCGGGAAAGTTCAAAGTTACATAGCTAAGGTTCAGCTTAACTCTGATGCTAAACCTGTTTACGGAAAAGTTCACCCTGTTCCATTGGCGCTTAAAGAGAAAGATAACGAGGAAATAAAATGTCTTGTAGCCTTGGGTATTTTAGAGGCAGTCACAATTAGTGAATGGGCGACTCCAATCATGATAGTTCATAAGCCAAATGGACAGGTTAGGGTAATAGGTGATTATAGTACAACTGTAAACCCTCAGAGGTTGACCTCTACCCTGTCCCTTTAGCTGCTGAATTATTTAGTGAACTAGCAGGCTGTGACTCGTTTATCTATCTCAAGGCTGCCTTCCTGCAAATCGAGCTTGATCGTAGCTTTGATTATTAACATACCGTTACAGCTCTTTCAAATGGTTAAGGGTCCTCTCGGACTGCCTAGCAGCCCCAGGATTTTGCAACGAATGATGGCTGGGCTTACAGGTAGTATCCCCAAATGCCAGCCATTTTATGATGACGTTTTTGTTAGAGGCAAGGGGTTTGAACATGATATTGCAATAATGATTTGTTAGCAGCGCTACAAAGCTCAGGATTACGGCTTGGGATCGAAAATGCAAACTGGCACAGCCTAGTTTGAAATATTTGAGGCACATTATCGATAAAGAGGGCATGCACACGCTGCCCGAGGTGGTGAATGCTATAGGTAATGCCCCTAATCCAACAAATATTTCGGAATTGAAGAGTTTGTTGGGGGCTTATCAACCAGTACTGCAAATATTTACCTAATCTTCCTCAAGTCTTGTCCCCTGTCTCTAGACTTTTGAGTCCAATGGGATTGGAATACTGATTGCAGTATGGCTGAGGAGACCAAGAGAGACATATTTACGAATGCATCATGTGACGTCATGTGAGGATGCCCTCAGATGCGTCGGCTGTAACACCTCTTGTAAAGCAATGGCTTGGCTGATTACATGCTGTGATCAGCTGTTCTTGTAAACCTATAAAAATATGTTCCATGCTTAATAAACTATGTATTTAATACGTTATTCAGTGTATTATTACAGTGGAATAGGCCACTCGGCCACCAGACCTATTCTTTATTGAGCTTTCACAGTAATTAATTTAACATGACGTTTAAAGTATCTCACTTGAACTGCTGTTTAAAAACTTGTTAAAAAGTCCGTCAGTTAAACGGATGTTCGGGGTTTAACTACTCCTAAAGTATTATGTCTAAAAACATAATATAATGTTGACCTGAGTGCAACTTCAACTGAGATCATGACGGAAGCATTGCAATTTGAAATGCGTTGCGCGAATTATTTTCGCGTATAATGGTCGTTCTAGCACTGTTGATACATCAGATTTAAGTCAATAGGTGTTGGGCGGTGTTTCATCACCTTCAAATGTTCATCACATCCTCGTGAGGCAAGGAGTGGACCTGTAGGAAGGCGACATGTGACATCACAGACAGATAGGTGGGATTTTGGCTCAACTTGGCTACACCAAGGGTGCTTGCTTATTACTATTCCTGCTGTCCAAACATGGGAACAGCTGACTGGTATATGAATCGATCGTGTCTTGCGGGTTTAGCAGTCTAGGAAGCTGGGATGGCCGAAGATAAGTCGCGATCATGACACTGTGAAAGCGGAGGCTGTAGGCAGTTAGAAATTGTTTTGTGGCTTGTATTACAATCTTGATCGGCAGTGGCTTGTGATTTGTTTTTTGTTGGCAGTGGACTTAGAGTTTTGCTCTCTAACCATCCCACAACCCCAATTATTTTGCGGGAAGGGAGGGTAAGCAACATTACAAATCTGCTCCTGGTAGCAGCAAGAATCCCACAAGTTCATACCAGCACAAATTTTTTATGTTCAAAAGTGCATAGGCCTTTCTTGGTCACCTACAACAGATAAAACACGAACACACTGAAATAAATACAGATGTGAAAGGGGTTGTTATTTCATTGTGTGTCGTGATTTATCTGTTGCAGGTGACCAAGAAAGGCCTATGCACTTTCGAAAATTACAAATTTGTACGAACTTGTGGGATTGTTGCTGCTACCAGGTGCAGACTTGTAGTGATGTTTAGCCATCCCAGTTCACTTCACTTGGGCTTTTACTGCAGATCTGCATGGGCGCGATCACCTCCCCATTGTGTTGTCCACACACAAGGAGGTTCTGTGGCCTCCAGGCTTGCTCGATGGGCAGTTAATCGAGTTGATTGGTCAGCCTTTGCTGAGGCAGCTGTCTTTCAGCATCCAGTGGAGGACTTTACTGATGTGGATGAACTTGCAACTCCTGTCACTGATGTGGGATTTGCTGCTGCTTGTGCTGCTATCCTGCACACGTCCACTAAGCCAAGACGGGTTCCTGTTCCATGGCGGACTCCGGCTTGTGGACAGGCCATTCAGGCCTGTAGATGAGCATTGCGTGCATTTAAGGTCAGCCCAACTACTGACAACTTTGTAGCCTTTAAGTGCTGTCATGCCCATGCCAGGTATGTCATCCATGAGGCTAGGCGTGCTTCGTGGTCTGCTTATGTTTCGTCAGTCACGTGTGCCACACCTTCTCAGCAAGTATAGAGAAAGGTGCGCCAAATCTCGGGGAAGAATGTGTGTTCCCTGGTGTCACAGTTAAGAGTAGTGAATGCCACAATCTCTTCCGTGCTGGCTATTGCTGATTGTCTCGTGTGTGCATTTGCGCTGGTCTCGAGTGATAGCCTTTATGACCCTGGTTTTCTGGAGATTAAGTTTAGGGAGGAGGCTCATTCTCTAGACATTTGTTCGGCGTAGCTTCTGGCACTCGGTCTGGCTGTTAAGTGGATCCTTGACCTTCGGGGCATGCATTTTGTCATCTTTAGTGATTCCATGAGTGCCCTGGAATCCTTCGGCATACAACTCTCGGAATCCCTTAACACAGTGTGTCCAAGATCTGTTTTCCGGCTTGCCTGGCCAGTGGATAATCGTGATCTTCTGCTGGAACCCAGTCCATGTGGGTATAGCTGGGAATGAGCACGCTGATCCTGCAGTAAAAGGTGCCCTTTCTGGTCCTCTCAAAAAGGATCTCAGCCTTGTTCCCTCAAACGTCTTTCCAGATCTATGTCTGAGGTTGCACGCATATTAACAAGCCTTGTGGGAGGGACAAGACAGCAATAAGTTGTGGGCTGTTAAAGACATTGTCAACGAATGGCACTTGGCCAGTCTGCAGTCGAGAGGAGTTGGTATTGGCCCGTTTACGAATTGGTCACACCAAACTTACTCATTGCTTCCTTTTGAGGGGGGGGGGGGGTTATCCCTCCTGAATGTTGTGGGTTTGACGAACATTTACGGTCCGTTACTTACTTGTTGATTTTCACTTTCTTGAAGGTATTCGTCAACGTTTCCATCATAAGCGAGACTTAACGCGTCAATTGGGCGATAAGTCTGTCCTCCTATCCGATTTTTTTTTTTTGCAGAAGGTGCAGCTCAATGATAAGATCTAGAATTGGGCTTTAACACCTCTGTAATGTGCAGTGCCGTGGAAACCCGGACCATTGCACTGTGACTGAGATTGGCGCTACTGACCTTGCTGTCGACGTGCCATTAAGCATCAATCCCCCCCCCCTGCATTACTATAATAATAATATAACAACTTTATTACTACAAACAAATGGCAAAAGGAAACAGGAAGGGATAAAACATTATCCTTTCATACCATCCCCTAGTCATTTTAATTAAGATTTACAGTTCCTAGTAGCTGCATCATCGCAAATATTAGTGAATAAAAGTTAAATTACAGATAGTATATCAAATAAGAACAAAAAAACTTTTAAAAAACGGAAAGCTCAACTTTTCTTAATACTGATTAAGACTACGTGACATCACCAACTCGATGCCAAGGAATCCCATGGCTGTACTACACAGTTTAAGAAGAAGAACTTTACAGTCGCTTTTAATTTTTGCGGGGATAAGTTTAAATGGGTGTCCTCTGGTATGTGCATTGGGTCTGCATTAACTAGTCCAAGTAGAATAGAGAAAGTAATGCATAGATCTGCTTGTAATTGTGTCAGTTCCAAAGGGGCGACCCCTAAACGTTTTAACCGCTGTTTGTATGGTACGTTATATAAACCGGGGAGAAATTTAGTAAACGTTCCCTGGACTGATTCAACTGCTTTAATATCTGTTACTAAGTGTGGAGACCAGACCGAATATGAAGAACAAGAGAAGCCCAAACTGCACATGTAAATACTTCTTCATACTTTGTTCCAGTGCTTACATTTTCCTACCAGACCTGAATGGCCTATTCAACAATAGGTCGAACATAAACATTAAATGCCCTTACCAAGATATCGCTATCTCCAGACACAAAACAGCATCTGATCATATGACCAATCTCTGAAGGCCCTGAAAGCAATTTGACAACAATGTTTTGAAAATTTGAGATCAGAGGATAGGCAGATTCCAAGATCCTTTATCTCGTGTGTGGACTCCAGCTCCAGATTGTCAAGATTATATGAAGAGGTTCTGCTTATGTTTCCCAATGAGAAAGTTAGACATTTTTAGTGTTTATTGGGAGTTGCCGCTGTGCTGACCAACTGCATAGACACTTTAAGGCTAATTGAAAAAAAGCGATGAGATTCATCGGTTTTTACATTGTTATAAAGCTTTAAGTTGTCTGTAAATGTTTGCAGTCTGACTGTACCACTTTCAACCTGTAAATCGGAGACAAATAGCACAAATAATAGTGGACCTAATAATAGTGGACCTGTGGAACACCGCTGGTGACTGGTGTAATTTCTGAGATTGAGTCACCAATATATACTGCTTGCCATCTAAGACTCAGAAAATCTTCTATCCAATGACTACCGAGTCAAACGCCTACGCGCAATCAATAAAATAACGTCACCTTCAATGGATTTGTGCAGTCATTTGTGCAATTTAACAGCTGTAATGTGGTCGAGCGACCGGTTAGAAAGCCATACTGGTAATTTGGCACAAGGTTATATTCATATAGATGATTCAGAATCACCGATTCGCTCTACAATCCTACACGGAACACACGTAAGAGAAATTTGGTATTATCCCTTCCAATTATTACCCGACTTTCATCTCAACCATTGTTAAAACGATGCTGTAAATCCCGTATTCGCACAGTTGTAACAATCCTCAACAATGGTTGCATACTTATTCTGCACAATTATTTTGCACACTTATTTTGCACAGTTTTAGAATTCTTACAAGTATGATCATCTTTGAATGCAATAGGCTACTTTGGAACAGGTTCGGATTGGGGAGGTATCGGGGATCGGGTCTATCCGGGAATGTACTGCAGGGATCTCAGAGACACTCGCACCGGGCGACGGGGATATGGGGTTAGGGAACCTCGGCAAAGGGATCAGGGGAGTGCAGTACGCTTTCGCAGCAGGGTCCGCGCTACGTAAGCCCCCTCGGACGAGTCCACACCTCTTCACACATCGCACTACCAAAAGTGTGCATTGAATCGCTTATACCGGCCGATTGTTGCAAAATCCATGCTATAACCATTACATAATACATGCAATAAAAAGTTTCATAATTTACAGTCGTTCATTTTTCTGAAAAGAAAGAAGCAAACAAGTTATTTTGCTGCGAATTTTTGCTAGTTAAGTAATAGTTATTGGTGAGAAACTCGCGCACGAAACTTAGACCGAGGGTACATGTAGGTTTCTTACGTCGCTTTATCGTACGTCGACGTAGCTTACGTCGATGCAGTGCTTAGAGCGCTTTAAGAACCTCCGTGTAACCCATTTTCAAGTCGCTTTATGTCTAACCACCTCGATACATCGACGTAAGGAGTTGAAGCACTTTAACAATCTACGTGTACCCACCTAAAACCCATTACGTTGTTCTAAGGACTGCTTCCTTGTGATTACATGAAAAGTGCGCACGTAAACGTCACGAAACTAGGACGGCCACATGTCACTTCGTTAAAACGAAGTAGAAAGCCAGCTAGCTGAATGGGGACTTGGGAATAAAGAGGGGTTTGCTTGATGGGGGGATTAGATAAATGTGACGCAGGAACCCCCGCTGTCGTTTTAACTCACTCCAACTACAACCCCCGTGTAACCACCTCTCTCCTAAAGCGATGTGAGTTCAAGTCGACGTAAGGTAAAGCGACGTAAGATGAAGCGACGTAAGAAACCTACTTGTACCCTCGGTCATAGATAGAATGACATTGTGCCGGAACATTCTAGCATGGTAAGTAATTCATTTTGTGCGTTTGTAGTTTGAGAATTGTTTAAAAAATATGGTAATAGGGTATCGGTATCAATGAAGGTCATTTCATTTTAGTTTGTGGAGGGGGGGGGGGTTGAAGTTACGCGGAGTGAATAAGCTTAGGTATGGGCTAGACATGCGAGAGTTAGCATGGATAGGATTTCATTCGGGACATTCCGGCAAGTTAAGTAATTCCTTTTGTTCTTTTTTTTTATTGCGTTATTTTTTGCATGCTGTATTTGGTTGTTCCCGGTTTTTTGCATGCTGTGTGCATTCCCGGTCGTGTGATCCGGAAGTGTCAAAAGTGTGGGTTATCGGCAAAAGTGTGGGGTAACTTGATAACCCACACTTTTTGCGATGCGCACACTTCCGGTCACGATTAAAGGGATTTAACCTACGCAAATTTAGCATGGCGTTGAGTTAGCATGATTTCACAGCTGTAGTATAATGTCTGATAATGCACTTTTGCATTGTAAACTACTAGCCTACTACCTTTTTAGATGGTATTACATGAACAACAATTAACACGCCCCAAAAAGTGTCAGTGCACAAGTTTGCAATACATGCTGTTCACACAGATTGTTACAACAAGTTTCAATGATAGATTTTCAACGAGGGAACAACCGCCCCATCCCTAGACTTGAGGGGCAAATGCTTGGGTTGACTGTTTACGTTGTTGAAATTTGTCGAGGGTGTCGCACGCTTCAACTTTCAAAAAAAGTTTAAAAATATGCTCCCCCTCCCTCAAGACAGGCTAAAAAAAAGTTTCCCCCGTGTTTTGATCCACCCCCCCCCCCCTTCCCCCAGCTATACCTAATGATCAGTCCTCCAGGGGTTAACCATCACGAACGAAGGATTGGCTGCCGAAAACAAGGAATTATTAATCCTAAACGAGGGATTGGCTGCAGAAAACAAAGGTACCAAATACAGCACCTTTTCTTGGTATGGTAAATTTAGTTTGTAATGTTTCATGTATTAGTTAACTAGGATCCCAAGCGATTTTTCAGTTTATTTACCTAAAATTCGGACACAAATTACGTGGATGCCTTAACGGTAATCTCCATCTTTACCAGCACCAGGCGTTCTTCACCCTGTCAATATGATTGCGAGTGTTTACATGAATAAAGACGGTGCGCATCAGACTCCCGATCCATCTCATTAAACCGCTTCGGGTTCTGTATTGCCAAGTGGAGAAAGAGCCACAAACAGGTGTTTACAAGACCCATGGATGCACTGCGCATCCCTCTGAAATGCTTTGAAGTGGCCATGTAAACGAAGTGACAGACATTCCTACGAGCTCTACAGGCAATTCTTTACGACGCTCGTACAACAACCGACTAAAAGGCGTCTTAACTATCTTCTAACTAAGCATCTTGTTTTGTCCTTGGAGAGAGATGGTTCAGACCATACGAGTGTCTGTTCAAGTTGCGGTTCTGCTTACCTTGCAGGGCTCGGCGGGAAATTTGGTGAAAAAGGAAGTTACCAAGACTTGAGAATGTCTAGCGACCAATACAAGGGAATTTGAAATTCCGTGTCAACACCTTCATGAAGTAGTTTTGTCAAATAAATCTGAGGTTAAATAATTTGGTCACCGGAATGTTTGCCAGTCTGGAGTGGCAACCTAGCTACGTTAGGTGGGGCCGGTGGCAAATTAACCCTTAGGGTCCTCTCCCCCACCCCTCCTTAATGTACAGGATGGCCCATCAAAAACGCACGAGCTGAAAAATGTCTCAAGTTCATAAGTTTTTCTAATATTTTTTTTTTTTTAATTTTTGTTATAGTGACGATAGGAACCACTTTGTCGTACTGCTGTCAAGTGGTTCCTATTTTCCCTTTTGTCGAAAAAAAATCTTGGAAAAAACTTTGGACTTTGAACAGACAAACTTTTTTTTACTTTGGAGTAACAGGTAATTAAAACGGCAGCAGGCAAACGATCGCAGGCAATTTGTAACAGATAAAAGCTAACAGAGAAAAGAAAATGGCAACTGGAAATAGGTTACAGGAAACTTTGTTTATAAACATAATGATGGAGGAAGGCTTATAATAGCTAACTAGACAGATAACGGCGTAACAGGGAGGCAAGGGTGGGCC
>JAHWFP010048263.1:0-10641 GCA_023313725.1 Lithobius niger | reverse complement strand
GGGGGGGGGGTGCGCAGCATGCGAACGGGCACAACTACTATACATATATAATACGGAGCAAGCGGCCAAATCACCAGCCACGCCATTCTGTCGTACGATAAAGTACCCCACCCTGTAGTGCCATCTGTTGACGGGATTAGCCTTCAAATTCGGGTTGGGACACCTTTCCAACGTCTTTGAACAGATGGCGCCACTTACCAAACCTGCCATGTCGCCGTCTATTGACGGCTTTGGACTACAAGTTGGGGTTATAACACTTTTTCCAAATTCTTCGAAAAGATGGCGCCACTTATCAGACCTGCCGCACCGTTTTTGTTTTCGTTTTTTGGTATTGCTGTGGTACCAAAGCGGCAAATAAAGTTTTAGTCGCGTGGACTATGCCATTGTCGGCGTTTGAGCTAAAAGAAAAAAATAACCCATGTCTACTAAACCAGACAACTTTAAACCAAACGGCGATATTGGTTGTTAATTTCGATTGGTAGCCTACGATGGAAAGGCGTATTTATTTCCTAAATGTTCACTCCCACAAAAGAGTTGAATTGTTTTTAAATGGGCGCCAACAATCGTTGCTGCCAACAATGTCGCCATGCACGGTACAGAGGTGAATTGTTTCAAAGGATTAACTTAAACATGGGATTACTTGCTTACTGAATGCTGGATTTCTCAGGGCTTTTTTTAGCCTTCAGTCAAACATATGCATGCGACTTTTCCGGGGCTGCACCAAAAGGAGAATGTCACGGGGAGACGATTTCGGGGAGGAGGAGGCGGGCAAGCGTGTATGGGGGGACACGTATGCGAATCCGGGAGGGGGCAAGAGTGTGGGGATTGGGGGTTAAAGTAATTGTGGGGGAGAGGGCATATGTGGGAGCCATTCACATGTTCCGTCTTCGGTTTGATAAATTTAAAACCAAAGACTAAACACCTGGAGGGAGGCGGGAGAGGGGAGTGCGCAGCATGCGTACGGGCACAACTAGGTGTCAGGGCAGGTGTGTATGGCGGGCAATGCGCACTACCGAAGTGAATTGTTTCAAAGGATTAATTTAAACATGGGAATACTTGCTTACTGAATGCTGGATTTCTCAGTGATAGGATTTTTTTAGCCTTCAGACAAACACACGCCAGCGACTTTTCCGGGGCTGCACCAAAGGGAAAATGTCACGGAACGACGTTTGCGGGGAGGTGGAGGCGGGCAAGCGCATATAGGGCGACACGTATGCGAATCCGGGAAGTGGCAGGAGTATTGGGGATTGGGGGTTAAAGTAATTGTGGGGGGGGGGGGAGGGCATATGTGGGAGCCATTCACATGTTCGATGTTCAGTTTGATACATTTAAAACCAAAGACCAAACACCTGAGGTGCCAGAGGTGCCAGATGGAGGCGGAGAGATATTCAGAACCCACACTATGGGAGTGCAGGAACGGGATGCAACGGGATGCGGCAGGGGAAGGGGGAGCAGGGATGGGTGGGGGGGGGGGGTGCGCAGCATGCGCACGGGCGCAACTAGTATATAATAACGGAGCATGCAGCTAAGTCACCGGCCACGCCATTCGGTCGTACAATCAATACCCCACCCTGTAGTGCCATCTGTTGACGGGATTCGCCTTCAAATTCGGATTGGGACACTTTTCCAACGTCTTCAAACAGATGACGCCACTTACCAAACCTGCCATGTCGCCGTCTATTGACGGCCTAGGACTACAAGTTCGGGTTATAACACTTTTTCCAAAGTCTTCAAAGAGATGGCGCCACTTACCAGACGTGCCGCACCGTTTTGGGGTTCGTTTATTGGTATTGTTGTGGTACCAAAGCAGCCAACAAAGTTTTAGTCGTGTGGACTGTGCCATTGTCGGCGTTTGAGCTAAAAAAAAAAAAAAAAACAACCCGTGTCTACTAAACCAGACAACTTTAAACCAAACGACGATTGGTTCTTAATTTCGAGGCAGCCTTGAAATTGGCAGCATTTATTTCCTAAATGTTCACTTCCAGAAAGGAGTTGAATTGTTTTTCAATGGGCGGCAACAATGTCGCCATGCGCGGTACCGAGGTGAATTGTTTCAAAGGATTAACTTTACATAGGGTTACATGCTTACTGAATGCTGGATTTCTCAGGGCTTTTTTTAGCCTTCAGTCAAACATACGCAGCGACTCCTCCGGGGCTGCATCAAAGGGGAAATGTCACGGGGCGGCGTTTTCGGGGGGTGCGGGATAGGGTGCCAGGGCAAGTGTGTGTGGCGGGCAATGTGCGCTAACGAAGTGAATTGTTTCAAAGGATTAACTTAAACATGGGATTAATACTTTGGACGTTAAATGAAAACTTGAAGATTGCTACCGCCAGTAGCAATCTTCTAGTTTTCATTTAACTTTCGAACTATTAGTATGTGTGATTAACTTGCCTAATAGGATTAAGCTTGGCGGCTTTTCCCTGGTGGAATGATATCACCACCTTCAAAGGCCGACCGTTTTTGGAAACTTGGCGGGTTTTTCTACCAGTTTTGGTTTTGGGTGGATGTTACTGTCTAGCTAGCTGTCTAGCTAGCTGACTAGCTAATAAGATTTTTCCCATGTTAAATCCCATAGACTTTTTGCTCATGCCTAGCGCAAAATTGAGAAGGCCTACGTACCTGAACTTTTGCACACGGATGCGTGGTGATCTGAGGATGGTCCTTTTGTTGGTTTGGGGGTTGTAGGGGTCAGGACAAATGCGAGGGATGATTTTTAAATTCGCCACCAGGGAAATTTAATTTCGTTTCTTTTCCCAGTTACAACCAAAGATTTCAAGCAACAATGTCTTGAACAATCAACACTGGTCCTTAGATTAATTGTAAAAGCCTGGACGAACAAAAAACTGAACTGTAACGAAGGACAAAATAAGGAAACAATGCGCGCTACCGAAGTGAATTGTTTCAAAGGATTAACTTAAACATGGGATTAATACTTTAGACGTTAAATGAAAACTTGAAGATTGTTACCGCCAGTAGCAATCTTCAAGTTTTCATTTAACTTTCGAACTGTTAGTCGGTGCGATTAACTTGGCTAATAGGATTGACCTTGGCGGCCTTTCCCTGGTGGAATGATATCACTACCTTCAAAGGCCGATCGTTTTTGGAAACTTGGCGGGTTTTTCTAGCAGTTTTGGTTTTGGGTGGATTACTTAATTACTGAATGCTGGATTTCTCAGTTATACGGTTTTTTTTTAGCCTTCAGTCCACACACCAGCGACTTTTCCGGGGCTGCACCAAAGGGAGAATGTCACGGGGCGACGTTTTCGGGGAGGGGGAGGCGGGCAAGCACGTATGGGGGGAGGGAGCAAGAGCGTGGGGATTGGGGGTTAAAGTAATTGTGGGGGAGAGGGCATATGTGGGAGCCATTCACATGTTCGGTCTTCGGTTTGATAAATTTAAAACTAAAGACCAAACACCTGGAGGGAGGCGGGGGGAGGGGGTAGGGTGCGCAGCATGCGCACAGGCACACCACAACAGGCAAAATGGAAAGAGCTACGAGTGAGATATTCGTAATGTGTTGTACCATGACATATAGTTAATCCGTTTTCTGAAAACATACAGAATCATTCAGCAACTGTAGTACATGCTAAATACAAACGTACTTAAGCATAACTTGTACTTCCCCAAATACTGGGCCCTACAATGGTGGCTATCAATTTAGAACCTAAATTATCTGACAGCTGAAATACAAGTTACAAAAACCGGGCATATGAACCCAAATGGTGACATCCCTAAAAGGATGAAGAAGCTAGAAAAGAAGAACAGAGCTTTAATCCATCTTGCAAACAACTAAAAGTTAAAGGGCTGCTACTCACTCCAGTTAAAGACGATCTCCACTTCAGTAATATTGCACTCAAAAGCAACCCCTTTGTCTAAACTGTCTAACATGAGTAATATTACACTCTAAAGCAAACTCTTTGGTTTCACTGTCAACCATGAATAATACTGCACTCAAAGGCAAACCCTTTTGCTTCACTGTCTAACACGAGTAATATTGCACTCAATAGTAACCCCTTTGGCCTTCCTGTTTAACATTAGTAATATTGCATTCTAAAGCGTACCCCTTTGGTTTCACTATCTAACCTGAGTAATATTCGCAACCAAAACAAGGTTTCCTGAAACAACCTTACTGTCTTAGGGGTTTACATTTAAACATATTAGACTGGCTAGCCTTTTACGTAGACGCAGCCCAAGTCTCAAAACTGGGTACTTTTGGTTTAAAAGCCAAAGTTCGGATGTCAATCATAGGAACGCGCTGCTTAACGCTGAGTTGCGTAGCAGGCAAACGACCTCCAGCAGAGTTCTGAGGGCAGCAGTCGGTTCGTCACAAGCAGGCTTTGGCACAACAGAGCCTGATCCCTCGTAACTTACAAAAGGCTTACTTTTGGGTTTACTTTTTAAACTCTCCAAAGATTTTACACCAAGTATAACATCCAAATCCTACCTAATGCTAACACTTACACAAGCTGTTGTTTTTAACATTGCTTGGTTAAGTTTAACCTTTTCTTTACATAAAGTAGTTTCACAGTAAGAAGTGCTAATTTTTAGCAACCTTATTTGACACAAGATCTATGGTACTTCCACTGTTCTGTAGCACAGAATAGGACGCTTCCCAAGTTTACAAGTAAAAATGTTACTACTAAAACTTTTCCTAGACTTGTTTGGGACATGATTTACGAAATGTCAGAATTTTTTGCAGAAAAAGCACGAGTCGTCTCGTTCACGTGGCTTATCAAGTTGTCATTACTTGTTAGCCTATCGGTAGTGTTAACAATTAATTCAACTTCGGGTTTAGAACATTTGCTATTTGACCCGTTTCTGATCCTAGGTTCAGATTTAACTTTAGACGAGTTAATCTTACATGAGTTTACCACTTTTACCCAGCCAAACAGATCATGTTCAATTTCTTTTTCTTGTGTTGAAACTAAACGTCTCGAAACATATGCATCAACATACGTTGCCACAGTCTCCACGTCATTATCCAGTACCTCAGTGTTAGGGCAATTTAACAAAAATTGTTCTAACAACACTAAGTTATATTTATTAACTTTATCCAAATCGCTTGTAGATTCAGCCAACTCAATCCACTGTTTATACTTGGTTCGAAGCCCAAAGGTATATTTGCAATAATACTGGTTGTTTACCTTGGCATAGCTATGCAATTTGACTCGCACAGAATACGGAGTTAACTTAAAATGCTTTAATAATTCAGTTTTTACCATATCATATTCAACCATGTTACCTTCTGATAGGCGCGCACAAAGCTGGGTGAAAACCACACATTAAACCGTGTAACTCGAGGATCCATTCGTCGTCCAGTAACTTAGCTTGTTTAGCTGTACGTTCAAATTGCAACAAGTATTCAGAAATATCTTGTTCATCTGTAGCACCCCACGTAGGCATAAGCTTACAGACATTTTGCCTTCTTGAATGGCTGGCTACAAAGGAAGTTGGAACAACTGTATTTTGACAACTTGACTTTTTGAGTTCGATTTCCTTATTAACATCCATCTGGTGAAGCCTGATCATGATCATGAATTTGAGTTAATTGTGCTAACTTCAAATTATCATTTTCAGCCTGAAGAAACTTAACACGAGTCTGATCTTGTAAACTTTGACGTTGTTCCCTAGCCTTCTTAATTGGGGTGAGCCAATCTGTAAGCTCGATCCATTCAAGTTTACTAACATCTAAAGCATCTAGAATCGTTCTTAACGATGCAGTTTTAACAGTACTGACCGTTAAACCAAACTCAGTACAGAGTTTCTTCAGTTCAGTGTTGCGGACATCCTCACACAGACTAACCTTTAAGTTACAGTTTTTTTAAATACCTTATAAACCTGGCAATGCACTAGTTTAAGGGGGGAAAAAGTTCGATACAATAATAATTTTTCTTGGTCCAGAAAAGATTATCAAAACCCCCTAAGTTTTACGATAACTCAGAAAACGCCCATAGTTGTAAATTACCTACAAACTAGCAGTTATTTCGTATAAAAAAAAAAGAACATTTTGCCGGCCCCCAGCCAGGCTGGCTAACAATAATTTCTTTTGCTGAAAAAGTGCATTACCTGTCAATTTTTGCACTATGTCCCAATGATGCTGCTTGTTGCTTGAGATTTGAAGTGCCGCCTCAGTAGCCCTACCGCGCATGCGCGGCCCTCCCTATAAAGGATGCGTGCTCGGGGAGACCGTCATCACTTTGTCTCTCAATTGTGTCAAACGGTGACTTGAGAGGGGAGACAGGGTGGGGCTCAGGTAATGCACTTTTTTAGCAAAAGAAACCATTTTTAGCCGGCCTGGCTGGGGGCCGGCAATATGTTCTTTCTTTATGCTGTGAAAAGTGCAGTACCTGTCAATTTTTGCAATGGCAGGCTGACCTCGTCAAGGTAGGTGGCGGGCACATTTTGACGGAGTTCCTGAGGTACTGAGGCAGCTGTCACCCATGGAAGTTCTCCTCTATTGTCCATTTTTTTTTTTGGGGGGGAAAATTAGGGAGGTCGTAATACACCATTATATTACTTTCTCTACTTTACCTTCTTTTTTTTTTAAAAACGAAGAATATTGATGGGTTTACCTTCATAGGGAGAGCTTGAATTCGGATGAAATCGCAGGTGAAGTGTTTGTGGTGGTTGAGAGCCCTGTTCAGTCTTGATGGCCAACGGTGATGATGTGGATGTAGATGTAGACCGATGATTAAGTTCAGTTTCATGATCGTTTTGACGGTTTTTCTCATTAAGAAATGGGGAGGAAAAAGGAATTTTTTTTTTGATGTTTTTTTTTTTTAAATGTGTAATCAGCTGATTAGTGGGGATTCTGGAGGCCGTATAGATAGCCTTTGGCCTTGCTGCAACAAGAGGAGCATGGGATGTCCAGGGTTGGTGCAGCAGGTAAGAATGACAGGTCTGGATGAAGACGGGTGGAAGATGTGTCATTATCGAATTGCCAGAGTGAAAAGGCTCGTAAGTTGTGGTCCTGAGCAGGTTGCCGAGATGCTCCTCCATGTGTTGAGGATAAGGTCGGGTTGATGATCTTGTAAGGGGTCGTCAAGAAGAGCGATGGGAGCGTCATCTTCGAGGGGAGGCTCGATGTAAGTCAAGGGCTTAGACGGTAGGATGGAGAGCCAGATGCATGGGTCGGAAGGTTGGATAAGGCTGGGGTGGAGGAAAGGTCCTGGGATTTTGTATGAGGGCTTCCAGGATTTCTCAATGACAATGCGGGAAGGTGACCAATGACATTCGGGATTCAGGTTCTGTGATGCCCTGGTGAGGTGGAGGTGGAGAGGTGGGTCTACGCTTCTTTAAGGCCTGTTGTAAAGTTAAGTTGGTTAACTGATGGAACTGTTCTTTGTTGGTGGCGTGAAGATTGTCGATTTGCGCTTTAAGATCTTGGATTTGTTTCTGCTGGCTCGTGATGCGTTTATGCCATGAGCGGAGGACGGGTTTCACTCGTAGACAATTGATGTCTAATTGGATTTTCGATGACTCTTTAAGCTTTAATTTGTGTTTGATGGTCTTGAAGATTTCACGTTGATTAATTTTGTATGGTTCGTCGGATTCAGAGGTGAAAGGATGATAGTTACCGACCGGAATTGGTGGAAGAGGAATCGAAGGAGGGTCAGCTTCGTTATCGGAGTGGGATGAAGAATGCGATCTTTGAGGTGAAGTAAATGTTGGTGATGGTATTTGAGGTTCATCCTTGTTGGGAGAATGAGATGTTGCGGGAACAAGGTTGGATTGTTCATCATCGGGGTGGAGGACGTAAGTTTCCATTGGGGATGATGGGTTGTCCATGGTTGGAGGAAGTGGGTCCTCCTGTTCATGGTCTAGGTCCTCGTTTCTGTGTTGCACTTCTGTTGTCTCGACTGGAGCTGTTGCGGGAGAATCGGTGGACATCGGTGAAGTAACCCATGTTTGTTGAGAAATTGGAGTGGTGGCGGCCGAAAAGTTTTCGGAATTCCCGGGGGTTGATGGCAACGTCAAAGTCGTGGTTGAAGGACGGAATTTCTTCGACGTGGGGGAATTGAAAGGTTCCTCGGGCTTGACACTTCTCAGTTTCTGTTCTTTGCGTTTGGCAGAAAAAAGTTGAAGTGCTGAGATCACTTTCCAGTCCTCGTATGGGATACGGACGCAGATCGGGCATGGGTTATGGTAGAAGTTACATTTTCGGTGATATTGGCACACGGTGACATGAGGGTCTTTCCTATTCGGATTCTTTAAGCAGGGACAGTTACATGAATTGGGGTCTTCGATAAGTGGAAGTCTGCTGGAGTAAGGATCTTTTAAAGGTGAAATTGTTGGCTTTAACGTTTTCACCATGATGACGAAGCAATGTGGATCAACCCTGGAGCAGAGGGGCGCTAGACAGCGTTTCGTGGAAACACAAAGGGACTCGGTAAGGCAGGAACGGAAGTGAGCCTCGTTCTGGTTTGTGACGTCACGGGATGGAGGCTGAAAGCAGAAGGCGATGACCGAAAGGCACTAAAGTATTGGGGGGGGGGGAAGGTTGGTGCGAGGATAGAGTTGGACGGCCCCATCCAATGGTCCGTGTTGGTTGATGCTAGACGGAGAAGAGAGGCCGGCAGGGATGAGGCTGTCAAAGGCAGGTAGATCATATTCACAGGCACGGTGTGGGGCGAGCACAGTGGACCTTCCTGTTCAAGACGGACAACCCTATCGGTGTCGAGGGTGACTACCGAGGAACGGATGGAAGGGCAAGCAATCATGTAGTTGCAGCAGCGGTGGTGTGGGTGATGACATGGGAGCTCACCAAGGTGATGACCAAAGGGCGAGTGGTGGTGATGGAGGAAGACCGAAAGGAGAATGTGGGAAGAAGATCTGTGCTGATGGCGTGATGTAGAAACGTGAGGGTGAGTATGATGTGGCAAGGCACATGACCGAAAGGACAATTGGTGATGTTGCAGGGATGACCGAAAGGGATGTCCGGTGTAGGATGTGAAGCGACGGTAGGCCGGTTCGGTGAGGAAGGTGGGTTCAGCAGTTGACGGAAGAGCGACTGGTGTCATAAAAGGGATGACTGAAAGGGAGATTTGGTTGAAGGCCGTAGGACGCTAGAGAGTCGAGACCACGTGAGGGCAGCCATGGTGTGGGTGACAGTTGATTGATGGAGTCAGAGAAAGATGGAGGGTTAATGTGGTGAAGAGCCATAGTTGTCTGACTTCATGGCTTGACGTGTGGGAAGGCATCGTGTGGCCGGCAAGATGGGATAGCCGGCCAAAAGGATGGACGACGACAATGGAGGATCACCGAAAGGAAAGGTGTGGACAGAAGTCTCGGGGTGCCAACGTATCCATTCTGTGTGAGGGAAGCCGGAATGCAGACAACGGGGCAAAGTAGACGTTTGAAGCGCTCAGAGGTGTAGGGGGGAAGACCGAAAGGCGATGGAGGAAAGAGATCCCAAGGAGCCGTCGAACGTGGGTTGATACGCGTGAAGGACGTAGGGTTGCCTGCATTGGCGAACATCAAATGGATGTTCTTTGTGGCCAGTCCGTTGTAGTACTACTTTGCATCTACTAATAACAACCCCATTGGCTTTCCTGTCTAACAAGAGTATTATTGCATTCAATAACAACCCCTTTCGCTTTCCTGTCTAACAAGAGTAATATTGCATTCAATAACAACCCCTTTGGCTTTCCTGTCTAACAAGAGTATTATTGCATTCAATAACAACCCCATTGGCTTCCCTGTCTAACAAGAGGAATATTGCACTCAAAGGCAACCCCTTTGGCTACACCGTCTAGCATGAATAATATGGCATTCTCTAAAGCCAACTCTTTGGTTTCACTGTCTATAACACGAGTAAATTGCATTGAAAAGCAACCCCTTTGACCTCTCTCCCTAACACGAGTAATATTGCTTTCGAAACAAACCCATTTGGCTTATCTGTCTAACTTGACTAATACTGCATTGCAAAGAGGTTCTCAGCCTAACACGAGTGATATTGTACTCTAAAGCACTCTTTGGTTTCACTCTCACATGAGTACGTAAATGAGTCAGACCTGCCCAGAGTCCCCTAGGCAGCATACAACTGGCTGGCCGTACTCCGTTAATAGGCTGCCACCAGATTCCAAACCAAGAGCCCGCTGGGCCGAATCTTAGCTATGACGAAAGAAAAATTCACTTTTGTAGTAGATCATTCAAGGTATTTATTTGCATTGAACACAGTTCTACAAATTATCAGCATCATTTTGACTAAGCCAAATATCGGTCATGAAGTAATAACAGTCCAGGTTATGTTGCCCTGAACATGTTGGTATGTACTCGTTATTTTAGTTGAAGAGGAAATAAATATTTACAGTTCCAACTGATAAATTCGTCATGAAATTATAATCCACATTTTGAACGGCTTGTAAACCATGACAATATTGTCTCCTTGCGAGTCTCCGAGTAGGGGTCAGGTTCTCCTAAATTGGGCTCATCCTATATTTATTACATAAAACGACTCGTGGTCAACTGCCACTCGCCTAACCGTACCTATGTTCAAATCTGCCGCCCATTCTGATCGTGCTTGGTCGCAAACGCAGAAACATCCATAGCCTCCGGCTGCAACAGGCAGTGATCCAAGACAATGATCTCAACATTATATAGTAAGCCGTCCCGCCGACCTGCAGAAGAGCAACGAATAC
>JAHWFP010048262.1:0-17952 GCA_023313725.1 Lithobius niger | reverse complement strand
TCGTAACGCCATACTTGGCGCCATTCGTAACGCCATACTTGGCGCCAGGCGCCATTCGTAATGCCATACTTGGCGCCATTCCTAACGCCACGTTTTAAGAGAATGTTGGATTTAAAATGCAAGAATTGATCAGCCAGGTTATGATCTTTCTTAAAATTATTTTAAATGTCCTAATCTGAATTATGATATATTTTAAGCGATAAATTTTGTATTCTTATCGTGATCAATTTGCTTTAGTAACGCTAAATAGTTTTGATCCCCATAAGGCTTTGCGCTTCCGTTACTTGACGACAGCGTCCTCTGACGGTAAATCCTAAAAGCAGGTACTTCT
The DNA here is from genome assembly GCA_023313725.1 of Lithobius niger. Classification (NCBI taxonomy): domain Eukaryota; kingdom Metazoa; phylum Arthropoda; class Chilopoda; order Lithobiomorpha; family Lithobiidae; genus Lithobius; species Lithobius niger. The sequence goes on along the minus strand of JAHWFP010048262.1, from coordinate 17,621 downwards.
TTCATCCAAATGTTTACCGTTGTCGGAGAATGAGTGGCACTACCTATAGTATATTCTTCTACCTTGATCTAGGCAAAAAGCCCACAGTGGGCATTAGTTGAATGTTAACACCTATAAATGAGATATTGTGTCAATACAAGGTCCTCATTTTAAATTCTCGTTTTATTGTAATTTCCTTACCAAGAAAAACAAAGATTTGAGATTCAGCAAAGCTTGGCTGGATCCAAAGTTGCTAGATCCAGAATTCACATTCAGTAATCCTCTTTTTTTTTTTTTTTTTTTTACCAGAGATGGGAAATCTTTTGTTGTGTGTGTGTGTGTGTGTGGGGGCTATAAAGAGATTTTGCGTTTCGAGCTTCGACAGTTGTAGGTGCGAAGATTGTCTCAAGACGCTAATCTACCATAACACGAGCGGGGTGGGGGGTCCAAATCACCGGTACGTATTGCAGTGCACCATCCGACCAGATTTGTTTAATCTAATTGCCCAGTTTTTAAATCCCCAATATTAGGTCAGTATACTGTATCTACCCCAAAACAAAACTTGTTAATGATTCCCACCAAGCTTTTCGGCCGTGTGAAGTCGTGATATCAAACGCCAAGCTCTTAAGCCAAGCTAATCCTACCGAGTAATAGTTCGAAGGTTAAATGAAATATATGAATATTGCTTACAGCGCAATTTTCAATTACGTCATTTAACGTTTGAAGAGCTTAGCGTTTAATATCACGACTTCACACGGCCAAAAAGCTTGGCGGGAATCCTTAACAAGTTTTGTTTTGTGGTAGATATCAGGTCTTTTTGGTCCAAATTGATGAAATTCATTTTTTTTAAGACAATTTTGAGATGGAAACACCAATCCAGTTTTCTGGTGCATTTCTTTTCTGTTTTTGTCTGCTTTCGTTACAGTTTGAGGGCAGAAGTCACCTTTTTTTCACATGGTCAGTATTTGTTATTAGTACTGCAGTATCTCCTTGCAACGGCACGGATTTATTTAATGTTCAGTTTACTGGTGATTTTTTTTTTTTAATGTTTTGTGTCTTTATCTTTATTACGGTTTGCTGGAAACAAACATTTGATCTTCAGAATAAGTCTTGCAACTAGCGTTTGCTGATTGGCATTGCTGCATAATAACAATGTTTAAAACAATGTTAAACAATCATTCCTGGTCGTTTAGAGCTCCCTAATCCCTGAACCACTTGAGTAATTAGAAAGGTCCATATGGAAATGGCACATCTACAGAGCAATGTCTTTAAAATGAGCTAATAACCAGTTTTTTTCACCTCATGGAAGAATTTATTTTCGTGATACAAAAAAAAAAAACGTTGGTCAGTAACCAGTAATTAGGCAAATATCAACGTTATTCACGTCGTTTTTTCAACAAGAAAACGGTAAGCTGTGTCCTTAATAGTGACTTTTATGTTGTCAGGCGACCAAAGTGTCCCAATCCAACATGCTTCAGCCTTTTCTGTCGCATAGTTATTTATCCTGAAAACAGCCAAACTGCCTTTGCTGTAAAGACACAACGTGTCTAGTGGTCGCCTGCTCATATGTATATTTGTATCTGGATGTTATCGTTTTATCTTAGCGGACGACACACTAGCGTATGTCTTGATATCCAATTATTACAACTGTAATAGCATGTAATAGCTGTTGGTCTGTGACTTAGTAATTTAGTGTTTAGTGTGTGCAGGGTGCGTGGCTACGGGCCGTTACCCTCAATAAAATTCCATTCCATTCCATGTTTTTAATTTTGGGTCGGTGTGTCTCTGAGGTTATGCGTGAGCAGCGTGAAATGGCAACAATGTTGTACCAATGTTTAAAATGACTGTTGTACTTTGTTCTTTATCCGTGTTTTACTCACGCCTGGGTCTGTCCCCTCCCCCCCCCTCGTGTTCTCATGGGTACCTAGAGTTAGCTAATTCTTGGGTTTCTTGGAGTCAGCCGGTCTGTTTGATTGTATTAGTCTGTAAGTAGTTTTTAGTTTATTTGTAAGTTTGTGAGCGAATGGCTTGGAGGCCTTATCGGCTCAATAAAATATCAATCAATCAATTATCCGTGTTGTTATTTATCATATTTGTTGCCTATTACCGCATTCATTTAACAGAAACGGAAATTAATCGTAACCATGAGTCTATTTCGTAACTAACTAACGATTGCCTAGCAAATAGAGTTCGGCGAGCGAGAAGGTCTCATTGCATAAAAGCGGCGGTGATATTGTTAATCTTTATAGCTTGCTCCCAGGTGCACGAAGACGTACCAAACTTTCAAACAATAATTAGGGAAGTCGTGGCTTGTTTGTTTCATTAAAAGAAATGCAGTTGTGTATTCCTTTGCTTGGTGCAAGCAAGTGCTAGATAGTACTAGAAGTGCTAGATGTTGCGAGATTCTGATAGTGCCACTTTAAGGTTTAGTACGGAGCATCGATTCCGTGAGTTGCACATTGCCGTACGTGTAAGCCCGTTACAGTTTTAGCAAGATTTCGTCACGATTATCAGCACGATTTCAGAAAATTCCAGTACAAGAAGTTTCAAGGTTTAATGATTTACTGGGCTTACAAAATTACACCGCAAATTTACCAAGGTTCAGGTTCTTGAATCTCTACCAGGAGCTTGTAGAATACACCATTCGTGTTCAAGGCCAATCGAGATAGATGTCTGGCTCATTTTCTGCCAGTAGAAAGCTATCCACTCAAGTTTTATCTCAGTTGGGTCTAACCCTTGCCGTATCCGATGCAACAATGCTAGAATGAGGTAGTAGGAGGAAGTCATTTCTTACAAATTGTTGTTTGTACCCGTAACAGCACTTAAGTCAGTTCTGTTGTCAAATCTTTTCCAATCATCTTGATTAGGGATGGTATGCCCTTCCCTAATCGAGCGGATGGCATCTAGTCCTGAATCCAGAGTTGAATCCAATCAAAACCATCAGATGGGTATGCAACCCATGGATGGTTACCGGGTTTGGGACAAACAGAATTCGGACCAACAAGCAGAAGGTAGGCTACAAAAGTAGATTATTTAAGACATTGGTTGCATGTGCTATTAAAATACTGGGAACATGACTACACGACAATATAACATAACTATTCAAAGGGCATTGTAAAATTGTGATAACTAATTAACTAACCCAAAAGTGTTTACTAATTAACTAACCCAAAAGCGTTTAAAGACCACAACTAAAGACCTGTCACACAATCTAGTAAGTTGGGGGGGAACCTGACCTAGCTGGTTTTCATTTAGAGCAAACATATAAAATTCCCCCTCTTCCCCCGGTTTTCAGGATAGAGCGATTAACTTCATGTCGATCATATAAATTTAGTGTACGTGGTAACAAAAGTATGTTTTTGTTTGCTATTAAAAAGCGGTTTAAAAAGAAAATAGTTTTTTTTTCTGCGTGGGTGGAGGAGGTTGGAGGCCAAACCGTATTCATCAAGTACATCCCAAGATAATTTATTTTTCAGAACTTCTTCCAATTGCCGTGATCTGCCCCCGCCCCCCCTCTTTGGCTCTCTGCATGGTTTATTTCAAATTAAAGTGCGCCTACATACGGGATTTTGACCTAAAATGCCACACTGGATTTGGACCACATCCTAATCAAAAAGTTCTAGTGACAGAACAGTTTCAAGCAGTCTTCTCTTAGGTCTGGTAGTGATATTCGCCCCGTGTATTTTAATATTTTCATAATTTTGATAATCTGGCTGGCTATAGGTTTATATTTTATCAGTATTTTTTGGTAATGTTATTTTGTAAATTATCAGTGGAGCACATAGAAAAAGCAAAGAGCGAGGAAAGATGTGCTTAGTGGAGTTGCGCTTGTGACCTATCTACATATCCTCAAGGCAGAGATTGCAGACCTAGCCACAATATTTGCAATTCCATATCAAAAAAATCCAAGCACCGTTTGCCAAAGTTATCATGTGTTTTGCTTACGGATGTGCTTGGTGGAGCTGAGCTTGTAACCATCGACTCTCAAGCAGAAACTAGAGTTACCATAATGCCGTGATCATAGTTACCAATTGCCGTGATCGCCATATTTGTGATCTGGTGCCACCGATTGCGAGGACGACGGAAAAGTAGGGATGGTCGAAACGTCACATAAAGTAAAGCAACTGTTCGTTAATAGATACTCTTGGTGTCTGACTGGTGAAGTCGTATAGAAACAAAGAGCGGTGTGTGGTGGATTATTCCTTACTCCTTGGAACAAACTACTTGTCATTAATGGTACCTCGACAGGAAAGGGGTTCCATACATAAACAAAACTATTTTATAAACCAAATCACACATTTCCAGATGTAGCAGGATTCTCCCACTTGTTGAAGGCAGTTTTGGCCCATTTTGGTTGACTTGCTGTTCCTCACTTGCGTTTGAATGATGTGGGCTTTTTAATTTGTTGACTCGTGGCACAGCTATATGTAAAATTGTTTCGTGCATTACTTTGTAATAGGGTTGATTAAGATCGTAACGTGCTTTACGGTTTTATTTTATTCTAGCTGGTCCCCCCCCCATATCTAGCTGGCCTCCCAGTACCCCCTGTGTCCCCCCCCCCGCCTTTGCTCCGTGCATGATGAGTTTGCTGTGTGCATCCCAACCTAAGCGTATTGTATACATATATAGATTGTGCACTATTTGTATACTGTTTGTTTTTTCAATCTTACGGCAAATATTATCATGACACGGTGAGGCCACCAAAAATACACACCTTCCAATAAAACATGATGACATTGAAATGAATTTTATACCCTGTTCATTATGGTTTCAAGTAATCATTATAAGGTTAGACCATCTTAAACACGGATGATTCTTGATGAAATTAAGTCTGTGGTTTCATTGTACCATCCTCTGGAAAGTCATTAGCCTTCTAAAGCACTAAGAAACTCTGACTGAAGTGTGTGCCAGATAGTTTGGATTATTTAAACATTTTTGGAGCTCGTGTTTCCAGCTAGTGTCTTTAGAAAGAATTGCATATTTTTTTTTTCACTCTTAACCCTTTATCGCCCATGCCGAACTGGACGGTTTCTTTGTAGTTGGACCAGTAGCGGGATTCGAACGGGCGTTCAACTTGGTTTGAAGACGAGGACGCTAACAACTGAGCTCTTGCTGCTCGCTTTGCTCGGGGTCCTCGGGGACGACTTACAAAGCTCGCGTTGCGCGTTGAGACTACGTATGTGACCATTGGGCAGTAAAGGGTTAAGTAAGTGACGTTACTGAGACGATTTAAAGATTCGATGTCATGCCACGGCAGGCATTTTTCGCGTTTACTGAAGTAGCTCATGAAGTAGGTGAATGACCAAATAAAGCGACTGACGTGAGCAACATTAAAAAAAAATGTGCATTAAAAAAATTGATTTAGTCGTGCCTGGAAAGGTAAGCATGGAGAAACGTATTTTTGTAGATCAACAGAAAAGATTAAAGGAGTCAATGTTGGCCATAATTATGACAGTGAGGGCAAAATCATGGCGCTTCCAGTGTTATTTTTATTAGGTGAATTAAAATACAACTCGAAACCAGGACACGTTTCTATTGCTGGCAATACTACCTACACCTGTTTCGGGGCCTTGTTTGCGACTGTAATAGGTGTACGAAAAGGGAATCGTGGTCTGAATTTGCATGATTTTTGGAAATTTATATGCAGACTGCATGAATCTAATTTAATTTTGTATCGGAGAAATAGGCAACTCGGGCTAGCCCAAATATCGACCTGGCTAGAACCAAGTACAGCGCGACTAACAATAAATCACTTTTCCTTGCTGACGTGACGTGTTCAAGAACCAGTAACCTAACGTAAATACAGTGTGTTGCAAAAAAGACTGATAATCCAAACAATTTATTTGAGCAAACTGCCTAGATGACCCACATTAGTCGCCTATAACACTGCGATTAATTGGGGTATACTATAGGGTACAAGTCGGAACCTTTATGATGAAAGAAAATTAGATCAATATGCTAGCTATTCTTATCAGCCTGGCATCAAAGGAGAGTTAGTTTCGTTTTATCAAGAATTTATAGGGTTAGGGAGGAGAATTTGTGTCGGACTGAGACCCCATACTGAAACGTCCTAGATCCATGTTAATTAGTTCCGTCTGAGTTTATAGAGGGCGCCACGAGTTTTAAGTGGGAATTTCTACTCAGTTTTCAGCCTAAAATTAAAGTGAACTAAATGAAACTAGCTTGTATTTAATTATTATTTAGTTTAGCTTGGTTGTAATTTAGTTTACTTTAGATTTGTGGTGAAAAATGAGCAAAAATTACCAGATGGAACACGTGGCGCCCTCTGAAAACTCTGATGGAACTAATTGGAATGGATCCAGGACGTTTAAATAGTGACTTTTTAGAGTTACAAATTCTCTTCCGCAACCCTATAAATTCTTGGTTTTATTAATAAAACTTCTCCTTCTATTTACAGAGTACATCCTACAGGTTGAAGACAGTTCGCCTGGACGAACAGTACCAGCAACAAATTTAAGTCCATACGATGCCCATTCTCTGACTTCTTCGGTGGCAGTAATTGTCCCAAACAACAGAGATGTGCAGCAACACGCTAGTGACGGGATGGCTGAAGTGATTGGAAAACATCAACTATGGTTTCAAGAAGTTGCTAGTCCACGACGCCATGACGTTTACCTATCACTGGTCACGTCGGCAATGACTTTTCTCGCTCCACTGCAGATGGAGATCATTAATGTGGACAGTGACTCAGCGGATGTCAACTTTCTTCAAATTCGGAAGACGAAAGGTCGAAGAAGAGCACGGGCATGTTCGTCGTCTGAGAGTTTTAACAAACTTTTGAATGAGCCTTCCCCTAAGAGGTCCCGTATCACTGTCACGATGGATGAGTGTCAACCTCCTTCCCCGAAGAGAAGGGTTGCAAGGACCCGAGTCCTGACTGGCAAACTCAGTCCTCCATCGAGAACATCCACAACTTTGGTGGGTCAGAAGAAAACCCAAAAGCCATCGGCAAGTCGCCCGGCGACACCAAAACTTGGAACTTCAAGAGGGACTCTGTCTGGGAACTTCAAGCGCTACATCCACGCTGTTTTGAAGTGTGACGAAGATCTGGATGGATATAGCCTTTCAGCAGAATTGGTCGATTATTTGAACTACTTCCTGAACGACATGTTTGAGCGCATTGCTGCAGCAGCAGCGAGTCTGATGAGATACAATAGCAAGGTTACGCTGACTGACAGAAACATACGTGAGGCGGTGCTTTTGCTTTTTCCCGAGGAGTTAGGTGACTTCGCGACCTACAATGCGGATAAACACTTAGACTTATATAAAGCCTCTGTGGCTGCCGATGCAGACGCCAAGGCGTACTGGAAACATGGTACACAAAGTGATGAGGAATAGGTTGGTTTGAGACTTGGATGGTTGACAATTTTTAATTGGTTTAGAATCACTACCACTGTCGGTGAATGACGTTTACACCCTTTGGGGACATACAAAAACACTAGTAATTACCTACTTTAGACTTAAATTTTGTGAAACATAGCAATCCTAGCCGCAACTATGAATGGTACGTCACAGTTCTACGAAACGTTGGCCAATATCCTTGGGTCAGGCGGAACAGCCATCCCTATCATTGGCCAAACAGTATTTCTCAAGTCCATCCCAAGATAATTTATTTTACAGAACTCGTTCCAATTGCCGTGATCTGCCCCCTCTTTGGCTCTCTGCATAGTTTATTTCTAATTATGGTGCGCAAACTTTGACCTAAAATGCCACAATGGATTTGGACCACATCCTAATCAAAATTCTAGTGACAGAACAGCTTTAAGCAGTCTTCTCTTAGGTCTGGTACTGATATTCGCACCGTGGATTTTAATATTTTCGTAATTTTTGTATGTGGCTATAGGTTTATGTTTTATGAGTACTTTTTGGTAATATTATTTTGTAAATTATCAGTGGAGCACATAGAAAAAGCATAGAACGAGGAAAGGTGTGCTTAGTGGAGCTGCGCTTGTGGCCTATCTACACATCCTCAAGACAGAGACTATACAGAGTTACCACACTGTTTGCAACTCCATGACAAAAAAATCCAAGCACCGTATGCCAAAGTTAGCATGTGTTTTGCTTACGGGTGTGCTTGGTGGAGCTAGGCTTGTAACCGTCTACTCTCAAGCAGAAACTAGAGTTACCACAATCGTTGCAGTTCCCTGTCAAAAAAATCCAAGCACCAATGCCATAACATTGCCATTGTTATCATTCGTTTGCTGGCAGATAAATCCTGGGTCATATTTGTTTAAATTGTTAAAATCCTAAAATTAGTACCTATTGAATAATTTGAAACGTAAAGGCGAAAATGACAATGATGATTAAAAGAGCACACATAAAAAAAACCACGATAAAATTACGAAGTTACCGTTTTAAGCAACTTCTACGTCTACTTAAGCAGCGTACGTAACCTAGATGATTTGAATTTCATGTTAACAGACTTGTCTGTTGAATTTCTCCTCTTTTTTTTTTAAGAATTTGAAAGTTAAGCTGTATTGTTATGTCTGTACAGAGAAATTAACTAGAATTGAACAAATAAATAAATTTTAAAAAACGCACCGTCGAGTGCGGTTGTGTTTGTGTAACGAAAATTTGTAACAGACATTTTTCAACCGTAAGCAGCAAGTTGCCCAATCGAGTAGTAATGCAACGTGCCTCCCATTTTGAAAAGTAACGCATCCCCCCACGCAACCACATGAAAAGTAAAACCAAGCCTGTTCAAAAGGCTGGGACGGTTCAATGTAAATTTGTGTGGCCTGACGAGCTGGCATTTTAGCTATCTCCTTGGCGTCCCTCTCCCTCCCCTCCTTTTTGGGTTTTTCACCTCATTTTGGCTTTTGTTGCCCGCCTATCACTGCAATTTAACTTAAGTTCTACATATTAAAGTTTCATTGTTAATTCAATCTCACCATTAAACAGTTTTTCAACCTTTTCAATCGCATTGCTATTCACTCGGATTGCCGGATAATGAGCATCCTCTTCTAGTTGCAAAGACACAAGTGTACGACTCTTATATAGCCTATACGTTATCTGGATGTGAAAAACGTTTACGTTGTCGTTTTTACGGGTAACACACCAGCGTGAGTCTTAGACAATGTTATTCCCATTTTTTTTTTCAACATGAAAACATTATGCCTAAAGCCGCTCGCGCATTGAGCGACTTGGCCGCGCCGCCAGGTCGCTGCAGCCAATGAGAATGCTTACCGTTCATGTAAAACCACGCACTAACCATTTTCATTGGCTGCAGCAACCTGGCCGCGTGCCCAAGTCGCTCAGTGCGCGGGCGGCCTAAACGTGACTTAACGATATCGGGCATAAAATAACGGTTTCGAAAGCAAAAGGTCCCGGGTTCGATCCTGGCCTCTGCCAACCCCGTAAATTCGGGTAGAGAAGGGCCCCGGAAATACACTCGTCCTCATGTCAATTGCGGCATGTAGAATATCCGAAGTATTACCTAGCAAAATTGTTCCCCCCTGTCCTGAGACAACCTTTAAGGAAGTATAGCACCAATGCGAGGTTAATTTAAAACTAAACCATTAAAATTCACACAAACAGTTAAAACGACGTTAACGGAGAAGTTAGCAAGAACGTTTCGGAGAAGAACTTCTAAAACGTTTCGGAGAAGAACTTCTAAAACGTTTCGGAGAAAACATCCTCAGTCATCAGGTTTTTCAATTCTTAAAAATCAGGGCAATGTCCTGCTTGGAAAGACGGGTCGTAATCCTGTGATAACTCACGTTAATAACACGATGTATAGGTTTTAACCAGAGATACTTGCGAATAACTGCTACACATGCTACGATTATGTTTGCAGGAAAATGACTATACGAAAACACGTTTCCTAGCACTACGAGTGCAAAAACGCGTACAAATATCTCGCTCGTAGACTAACAGTAACCGTGTAGACTCTACAATGGTGATATCCACACGCTTTTGCACTCGTAGTGCAGGGAAACGTGATGTCGTACAGTCCCAGCATGCAGCACCTCCACGTGCTACAGCATTCCACGAGCGTGAAGCGAGAAAAGGAGATGGCTTTTTCAAGCCAAGGCCGGCTGGGACTCAATTCCAGTTCACTCGTATGCAAGAAAGTTACAGCTTCTTTTCCAGACGACCTTGTGACAAGGGATGGAGTATGAAACGATAGTTACAGCATGAACTGAATGAATAAAAAGCCTTAAAGGGACACCTGGCCTGCCGTATAACATTCCGCCTGCCTTATAACAGTGCGCGCTGGTCGCCTTCAGCGGAAATACGAACAGCAAGGTCATCTGAGATAGCATACTCATTTGGCATTGTGCCTAATAGACTAACCAGCATGAACGCATTAATCGTGTCGTCACAAACCGGAATGATTCTCGTATTTTAACATGACAATTTATAATTTTCTAGGCTAGTGTCTTATAATTTTGCTTCGGCGATCTATTGGAATAATTAATTTTAATTTTTACTGCATTACGATTTTAGATTTTTGATCTCATGGTAATTATTAGCAAATTAGTACATGGACACACAGAGATGAAACGTCATGGTTATTGTAAGCGTGCGAAGCATCATATACTTACGGGTCATTCGTAAATAAAGTTCCATTATATTCAACAGAAAATCTCCTAGACGCCACACTTTAAAAAGGATTATTAGCTAGGGAAAGACTAACGGTAAGGAAATAGACCTTTGGGGCCGTACTTGATGTGGACGATCGAGAAAAATGGCGCTGGGAAGTATATCCCTTTAAAGGTGCAACATGTACATAATATTTCGCAAGGTCGGGTTAGTTTGCGACCCTTTTTCAAGCATATACCGTAACTAATATAAAAAAAAATAATTATAAAATTTGTTGAGTTGAAACTCAAGTCATATTTTAAAACACATACAGGGAACAAACATCAACAAACGAAACAAAAAGCACCAGAAAGGCCAAAGACCGGTGCACACAGACGGCCTGCTTAGGCAGGTAGCTGTGGATCTTCCTATAGAGCAGCGTCATGTGACGTCATATTGGCTACAAGAGAGATAGCTGCAAGGGGCACTAGATTAAAATGGAGGGTTAAACAACGGCACTTCTAGTCAAGGCAGTGCTTTGAGAGCGGGTTTCATAGGCTTAAAAAAACGTTGTTTTCTCCAATCCTTTATGCTGCTAGGTTGTTATTGGAAAATAAAGATTCCACTTGCTTAAAAATGTCAGCAACTGCCAACAAATGGACAAAAATCGCGCATTATTGGCCTATGAAATCCACTCTTAACAGCATTGTCTTCAGTAAGACGCCCTTCTTTTCCCCCTCCAGTGCCCCTTGCAGCTATCCCAGTTACTTGCTCCAGCATAGAGTTATGCACAATAATACTACGTTATGTCACTGCACTTTTGTTCTTAGGTACGTCTGGTGCTTTGTGTTTTGTTTGGCGTTGTTTGGGTTTTGTTTCATGTGTGCGTTTTAAAATGACTTGAGTTCCTATCCAAAAATGTTTATACTTAAAAAAATTTATTTACGCTTGATAAAGAGTCGCTGACCAAAACGTTGCAAAATATTATGTTGCACACCTTTCAGGCTTTTTATTAATTTAGTCACATTTCAGTGCTTTTTTTCATCATTATTAGTTACAGCAGGGGGTAGAAACTCTTACAGCCGCAATGGTTGGAACGTAACGTCACAGAAGGATTACTAACTCGTGTAGCTCTCACCGATTGACAAGGACCGCAGAAGAATCGACAACATGGCGCTGGAAATTGTAGCTTAAGCCGGCTCGTATTGGATTGATTGATTGATTTGTTGGAGCCATGGCCTTCCGCCGTGCGCCCACAACCAAATTATACAAAGCAAAACACTGCCACAGATGACCACGCAGACAGAGCCGCAAAGTGCAAAGATGCCGACAAATAAACATTGCGCTATATTGTACCAAGCCTACCTATATTTAAAAGACTTAACCCTCGGTTTCACGTAGCATGCTAGACGCGTCGTCCAAGCGTTGCGCTGTACTGAAAGCACGAAGAACGAAAAAAACCTCAATCGTAGCATTGATTAGTGTATGCGAGATGCAGAAAAACGTGACATCTGTTGACCGCTGTTGCAGCGCTAAACGAACATTATTTTACGGTAACGGTGGCTATTCTTGAAGTCTTCGGACGATTGACTGCTACGTCAATGGATCGTTTAACACATTTTTAATGAGAATTGAAAACGCCGTAGCGTATCATACAGTACAATACACACGTACCTTGGTTGCTCTTTGGCTTGAAATTCATGAAATTAAACCTCCGGAGGCTTTGTTTTGTCGTCGAGTGAAAAAATAAGTAAGTAGCATGAAGCCATTGTTATTAAATTTTAATAATTTGATGTCAATGCAGTGTTTTAAGTTTAAAATCCGCCTATCGCGTGTCACACGTACCTTTCACAGTTCAGTCCGCATGCTAGAGCAGTTCATTTTTGGGGTGTAAGTGGAGCGACTGGTGGCAGAATCGGTGGCTAACTGGACGACGCGTCGAATTTATAACGTTAAGCCATTACATCCAGGTAACCTTGCTTGTACCTGTATTTATTGAGCATGGCCCACAGCCATGCGCTTGCATAGTAATCTTAACACTCGCACGTCTCTCCTCGTTGCCTTAAAAAAGAGCCACAATACCGCCAAAACAATTCGTGGTATTTTTACAAGCTGCATACGGCAAATGTTAGCTAACGCAATGCACTTTCACGAAACCCGCTTTCCGTCGCTCTCTTTATTGTTGTTTTCCAGCCATTTTTAAGCTGCGTGATCGCAACGTACGGTGGTTTATTTGGACACACATGAACTTTTTTCTACACACAGAAAACTTTTATGAAACCGGAACAAGATGGCCACTGGCGCGGGTGCAGTTTACCACATATCGTCCTAGGTTGTAGTGCGTCTTACCTGTTGTTGGAACGCCGAAGTTCTGGTTTCATGAAAGTTTTGTGTGTGTAGAAAACAAATTGGTGTTTGTCCCAAAAAGCCACCGTATAGTGACAACACGTTTTTCCACTCGTTTGTCCCCAAGCATGTCGCTTGTACCTCTCGTTGATGATGACGTCATTAAATAACGCTAGTGACTGCTGCTTCCCGAAAGAATATGCTCCTCCCGTAGCGAAGTGAGGATATATTGCTCTAATGTTACAGCATGGATACTCAACTTCCTACGGACGTGTATACATTTTTAACTACTGCTACCAGAGACTATGATGAAAAACAAACGAAGATCACGAAGTGAGGTAACAAAGAGAGGTAACGAAGTGAAGTAATGATTACTCTTAAGTGAAGTAATTACCCGGCCTGCCTTATATCATTCCGCGTACCATATCACAGCCACGCGCAGATCGCCATCCGCGCATTTACCAGCGCTGGGGTGGTAGCTGCGTTCTTCGCAGCGAGGAACATAGCTGCTGTCTCGGTTGGCTTTGGGAATAGTACACGAAACAGAATCAAGTTAAAGATTGTGTCGTCACAAACCGGAATGATTCTCGTATTTTAACATCAGAATTTATAATTTTCTAGGATAGTGTCTTATAATTTTGCTTCGGCGATCTCTTGGAATAATTAGTTTTAATTTTTACCGCATTACTCTATTAGATTGTAGATCTCATGGTAATTATTAGAAAATTAGCACATGCACACACAGAGATGAAACGTTATCGGAATAAAAGTTAACAATTATTCAACAGAAAATCTCCTACAGACTCCACATTTTAAAACGGATTTTTACCAAGGGATTGACTAACGGTAAGGAAATAGACCTTTTGGGGCCGTACTTGATGTGGTGGATCGAGAAAAATGGTGCTGGGAGGTAGTTACTCTGGTATATTCCTTCAAGTTCCGATGCTCCAGCCGTGACGTCACGCCAAAGAATTGGGCAACGATTAGGTAAATACTCATTGACTTTCCTCTTCAGAATTAAACCATTGTTTGCTGACGTCACAGTGCTTTTGGAAGGTTATTGTTACGTAGGGAAAAAGCTGGCAATGGATGGTCAACACCCGTTCAGGTTGCATGTCGTGGAGCCTTCTTTCTGTCAATTGCTGTTAGAGTTACTGACCATTATTTGGTCCAGTATGAGCTCGAACAGCCAGCAGCCTCTCAATCCAAATATTCCGGCTCAAATTATACCAAACGGGCATGAAATGGACGAAGACGCTCTCGATCACCAAGAAGGTCCGGACCAAGAAGAGGAAATGGACGAAGGTTAGAGCTAGGATTATTGGTAATTTTACAGTTTAACCGAACCACTTCAAATCACTCAATTTTGTTTACTAACCGACGCAGATCATCACTCTCTTCCCACATCACATTAAAAAAACCGGGGGAAAATGTGTTTTAAGTTGTAAAAAAAAAAACAAAAAAAAACATTCAATGCACGTAAAACGACAGTAGCAGGAAAACCAGATTTTTATCGCAATGAAAGAAACGAAAAATTATTTTTCTTCCTCATTTCTTTCCAAATTATGTGCCTCGCTCGCTGCGGCTAAACACATAACATCAGAAGAAACCGCAACCAACAAATTTTTCCACCTAAACGGAGGAAGCGCCGGCAACGCGATGGCAAGGCAGCATAGTTTGGAACATTATACTTTACGTTTTTCTCGAAGCCACGTTTTCGTGCTACTCTGTATCCTGGAACATGGCCGCCGCTTTACCACGGCCGGGCCGACCGTTTTACGTGGTTTAAAAACGTTTTTGAAGAACTAAAAACGTGTTTAGATAACTAAAAAAAAAAAAAAAACATTTTTTAAACGTGAAATGAGAAGAGGATGGAGATCTGCGTCGGTAAGTACCAAAATTGAGTGATATTTCGTGGTTCGGTTAAACTGTTTAATGATCAGATTATTAATAATCCCAGGTTAGAGGAGAAAAATGTAAGATATATAGGAGTACGGCGGCAACTAGACACTTTAGTTACATTAAGGGAGTAGGGGTTATTTTTCAGGCATCTGAGGAAAAATTTTAAAAAAGCAACAGAGAAGGCTGAATTTCATTTGGTGGTTATTTTGGCTGCCTGTAAATAGCTATAAGTGAGAACTAAAACTGTCTTTTGACTAATGTATTCACGTACAGTTTACGCCAACAAAAATTAGAAGCTTCTGCAGGGTTGATCAGACCATTTCGTCCACATGATGCGGTAGCCCACAGTTTACGCAGTTCTTTTCTGCCTGTTGTTTCTAAACTCACCCATTCCTATAGAAACTAATGCGCGAGACGTAGTCCGGCAGCCGGCACGACCACCCAAAAGAATCGTCTGCACAAAATGTTTTAGCGCAGAGATGTTCCACAATATGTCCGTACTCCAAAACACAATGATGCCACATTGGCACCCTTGGAGAATTCAAGATGGCGTCTAAAAATGGCGACGAAAAACGGTTTTTTGCTTCTAGCATCTAAACCGTTCATCTGAAAGAAAATTAATCGTTACAATTATGTTTAGAATAAAATTTCCTCCTAAAAAGGTTCTATTCATATTTTTGGTAAAATTAATTTTTCTTGCCGAAATTCTTATTTTAGGCCGTAAACGCATGTTACATGTACAATTCCTGACTTTAAACAGCTGCAGTACCCCTTCTAATTCGGATAAATAGGCGCAATTAGATTTAGAAGAAAGATGAAGATGTATACTTTCCTACAAGGGTAATTAAAGTTATTTATATTAATTAGGAGCTAAGCTACGGCAGTTCACACACGTTGTAGCATTTTGCTTTTCGCTCTATTTTACCACATGTTCCATCTTTAAACTGCTGCACCACCCGTTATAATTCGGATAAATAGACGTGATTAGGCTTATATGAAAGATGAAGATGTATATTTTCCAACATGGGCATTTAAAATGATTTGTATTAATTAGAAGCTAAGCTACGGCAGTTTAAAGATGGAACTTGTGGTAAAATAGCGCAAAATGCACAGCGTTACACCGTAGAAACACTATCATAGCTTAGCTCCTAATTGATATAAATCATTTTAATTACCCTTGTTGGAATTCGTCTAAGCCTAATCATGTCGATTTATTCGAATTAAAACGGGGGGTGCAGCAGTTTAAATATAGAACTTGTGGTAAAATAGGGCGAAAAGCACAACGCTACAACGTAGGTAAACTGCCGTAGCTTAGCTCTTAATTAATATAAATCGTTTTAATTACCCTTGTTGGAAACTATACATCTTCATATTTCATCTAAGCATAATCGCGTCCATTTAACCGAATTAGAACGGGTGGTGTAGCAGGTTAAACATGGAACATGTGGTAAAATACAGCGAAAAGCACAGTGCTACAACGTGTGTAAACTGCCGTAGCTTAGCTTCTAATTAATATAAATCGCTTTAATTACCCTTGTTGGAAAATTAGGAGCTTCATATACATCTTAATATTTCATCTAAGCCTAATCACGACGATTTATCCAACTTAGAACGGGTACTGGATCTGCTTAAAGATGGAACTTGTGGTAAATTAGAGCGAAAAGCACAGCACTACAACATAGGTAAACTGTCGTTGCCTAGCTCCTAATAAATATAAATCGTTTTAATCACCCTTGTTGGAAAATATACATCTTCATCTTTCATCTAAGCCTAATCACATCCATTTATCCGAATTAGAACGGGTGGTGAAGCAGTTTAAAGATGGAATATGTGGTAAAATAGAGCGAACAGCACAGAGCTACAACGTGTGTAAACTGCCGTAGCTTGGCTCCTAATTAATATAAATCGCTTTAGTTACCATTGTTGGAAAATGTACATCTTCATCTTTCATCTAAGCCTAATCACGTCCATTATCCGAATTAGAATGGGTAGTGCAGCTGTTTAAAGTCAGGAATTGTATATGCAACATGCGTTAATGCCTAAAATAACTTAAATAACGAATTTCGGCAAGAAGGATTAATTTTACCAACAATAGGAATAGAACATTTTTTAAAGGAAATTTTAATCTAAACATAATTGGTAACCGTTAATTTTCAATCGGATGAACAGTTTTGACGCTAGAAGCAAAAAACCGTTTTGTTGTCGCCATTTTCGACGCCATCTTGAATTCCCAAGGGTGCCAAGGTGGCATCATTATGTTTTGGAGTAGGGACACATTGTAGAACATCTCTACGCAAAAACATTTTGTGCAGACAGTTTTTTTAGGTTAGGCCAAAAATCAGCATGTGGCAACTGGACTAACGTGTATTAGGGAAACCAACGTTTCCAAGGTCTATATTTTATTGGTTGACTGCACTTTGTGCAACATTTTACTAGTTTCATGCATTAGGTTATGGCTATTAAATAAAAAAAACTCACTTCAGTTTCAGTCATATAGTGGACATAAAATTACAAGACACAACGTGTCAGTCTGTAATTACGACTATAAAACAACACAAAATGTCAGCGCTGAATAGTTCTTCGCTACCGTTGCGTTAGGTAGCCCGAAAGAATGTCAGCAAAGTGCTGGCTTACTCATTAGGCATGGCTTTTCGATCAGCGTACCCAAAGAACGATGATCGAAAAACCATGCTCATTAGGCATCGTCGTAATTGCTACTAGTTGGCTGTGCGTTTTAGTTTATATTAATTAACGTGCAAAGCTGAGAGCGTTGTTCGATGGAGAGACGGCCTCTAATCTTCTATTAAGGAAAATTAGAAATAAGCCAACAGCGAAAAAAAAAACACTAG